>OX393568.1:25297838-25405338 GCA_947652115.1 Blastomussa wellsi | reverse complement strand
AACAATTTTCACGGCTGTCACTAATTTTTCAAGTAGACAGGGAAAGTAAAAAAGTAGTCAGGGGATTTTGTTGTTTGAGGCATTTTTCACTTTCCAGTGTTTTGGTTTTGTTTAAAAGTAGCTGGGACTCAAACTCATAGTAGCTGGGGGAATTCCCCGACACCGGCCCTTAGTGACAGCCCTGATTTTGTGAAAAACATTGCTATAATAATAATAACAATAATAATAATAATAATAATAATAATAATAAGACCATCTTAGTTCTGCCAGTTACTTGATTATATGTTGCCATTTATTCTGGTCACTACAATCAGGTTGAGAGAATAACAATGGACATGTCACTGCTGCCAACTCTTGCCTACTTCAAAACATTTTCAAATCCCAAAAGGAACTAAAGGGGAAACTAATTAAGAATAATTAATTTGTCTGTTTACAAATTTTATAACATACTTATTTGTGAACATCACATGATTACAGCCCTGCTTATCCAGTGGAACTTTCAAGCTTTTAAGATGTTAATACTCGGGGATGTAGATAATAGCCGGGAGCGAGGGAAAATACCCAGCTGTCACCATGGTTGATAAACCGGTTGATAAACAACCTGTGATCTTTAAAAAACTACCACTTCAGCCCAAAATACCACCTGTTAGTCAGCATTTCCGTCTGTGACAAATACTAGCTACATCCCTGATACTACAGGTGGCTGATGAAGTAACCTAGCCCTGAGTTGGTTTTAAACTAGCTTTAACTCACCTCTCTAGATGCAAGCAGTATAGTAGCTAGCTGTGACCTATCACCCCACTCAGCAAGGAATGTTAGGGTGAAGGCTTGTAGTAGAATAGGTGAGAGAAGACCAAAGATTTTTACAGGCTTTTTTCCACCTCGAATGATACCAGTTTCCACATCTTGACTAACAGTAGATGATTCATCTTTTTCCATCTAAACGATTAAACAATACAATTAAACAATTACATGGTATCACAAGTCTAAAACTGGCTAATTTTTTCAAGTCTTAATCCACTTCCATCCTCATCATCTGTAACAGCCTACGAGAATTAATAGTTTCAATATACGTAGCACTGTAGTCTTTGGCAACAAAACTAGACCATTATTGTCTGGTTCCCCACGATGCATAGACAGTTTTAAGCTTGTTAAAGTGCACCGAAACCCAAAATACTTTTTTCGTTAAAATAACCCTTTGTACCAGTTTGAAATGCATTGCACCTTTTGTTTTTCCTTTTTACCAAAATGCTGACTATTTATAGCATTTACAAGTTATGAAAAACTGTGCATCATTTGTTGAACAGCCAAGTCAGAATGGGCATGGGTCTCTTCCTGGGTAGATGTCACAAACTGATTTGCATGTATGTTTACAAAGACTTGATGCAATGCAAATCAGTTTGTGCCCCTTCTGACTCGGTCATGCAACAAATGACACTCAGTTTTTCGTAACTTTTGGATGCTCTAAAAAGTCAGCATTTGGCATAAAGGAGAAACAAAAGGTGAAATGCATTTCTGACTGGTACAAAGGTTTATTTTAATGGAACAAGATTTATGGGTTATTTGCACTTTAAAGTGATGCCGCAATAGCATGACAATGCCCCAATAATTGTCAGGAATGGATGACTAGGACTAACAATTGTCACAATCACCATACTATGTGATAGCTAGCCCTGACCCCTAGTGACTGAACGTCAAAGATGGAAAGGCCTGAAATATAAATTTTCAGATTTATCTAAAATTTCTGCCTGTTTTTGTAGGCGAAACCTACCTCAGCCTCTTTCTTTTTAAGTTCTGCTTGAACTTCTTCCAACTCTTCCTGTCCTTCATTGGGATCCATATCATATCCTTCTTTTAACATCTTTAGACCAAAAAATATGAACAGTGCTGTTGATATATACAGCGTGTATTTCCTCGGAATGACAGTTGTTGCATATCCTAGCACTGCTGAAAGAATTGTCATCAAACCAAGAGCAAACATTGCTCCAGTAAACACAATCAACCTAGAATGTCGCATTGACATGATAGCTGCAATGAAAAATGTCTTGTCACCTAGTTCAGAAACAATAATGACAGATAACGAGGCTACAAAGGCATGAATGAATTCAATGCTAGAAACACCCCAGGAAGCACTTGAGGCTGACAACTGCTTTGATACAGAATCTTGGAACACAGCATTCTGAAAGACAACACAAACAGAACAGTAATGTTATCTTATCAGTCTTAGCTTGGACAGTTATCATTTGTTCATAGAATATGATATTTGCTAAGCTCTTTTATCACCCTTACGAAATAGAAAACATTTTCTGTGTTCCTATTTAACAAATCAACCACATTTACACTCTTATAGACCTGAGAAATGGTGCCAAGTATAATTTGTTTAAAACTCAAGCGGACACATGAGCCGAAGGAGGGTGGTTCCATTGCAAAGTTTTATACAAAACGCGGAAAGTTTACCAGTGAATTAGATGAAATGTCAGTGCAAAATCACATGTGCATGTTTTCCAAAGTTGTCCTCATGTATGCATTATGGCCTACAATACTTTCATTGTCTACAGCTCTTGTCCAATAAGCATGGGAGAATTCTCTCAGAAATTGTATAATACGTACTAAATAATTTACAGAAACAGAAGTGGAGGTCTGAGAGAACAAGAAATGCTGTGGCAACACAAGCCACATCTTTTGTTGAGTTTTTCCAAACTTTCAGACTCAGTGTTTCTATACCTTGTCAGAAAACACAAAGGAAATGCAAATATCAAATTGTAAATTCTTTTTGTTTGTGCCATCATTACGACAACAGCTCAGGGATTTCAAAATGTTTTGGAGTAGGTGTCATCGACTGGAAGAGTAGGCGGCTGTTATAAGTGAACTGTTTGGTCACAAGCTGATTGCTATGACCAGAGTAGCTGGTGGCATAATAGTGAAGTAGAAGGTGGAACTCCGGCAGCTGCCGGCTTGTTTTGAAACCCCTGACAGCCTATGCTAGTTCTGTCTTTTGGCATGCACTGTCTTACAGGGTGTTTAGATTACATGTTGCCATGTGCTGTTCAGTAATAGATCACTGATGACGTTAAAATGTGCCCTTGGCCATAGTCATCATCATAGTCACCTACTTACTGCGCTTTTCAATAACATGCAAACTCTGAAGTTAGAAACCTAACCAATGATTGTGTTTTCCGATGCCGTCAATCATGATTATGGTGACAGCCAGTGAACCTTGAAAATCAGAAACAAACAAAATGGATCGAAGTCTACCAGTCACAACTGACAGATGTGACCTTTTGACCCTGTTGAAGCGAACTTCTGTTCTGTTGACACATAACTCATTTTACATGAAGACCATGCTTATGTTAACATGTACCACCAATAAGATTTCTGTCGCAGTTATTTGATTAATTTGGGATTGTACAGTTACACATTAAACTAATTTTAGTCTTGAATATCACTTTATCACTAAACTTGATCACAAGGAACTCGTGACGTTGCACTGCCGGCACGAATACAATCGTTCGCCGAATTTTGCCCCAAAGATAATGGAGAGCCCTAACAGCCATACATAAAGTGTTTCCTACCACTTCATCCTCAACTGGCTGCACAAAGGAAACAGAGTCGGAAGTTTTTGTTTCTCCAGCTGAATCTCTCGCCGGGATTTCAGACGAAGCCTGTAGAACTCGTCCCGCAAGACCTTCAAGTTCGTCAGGGACTGCAGCGCACGCTACGGTCACACGGCACATTAAAACAACGGCGATTACTTGAAATAAACTTAGGCTTCCCTTACGATGTGTTCCCATGTTGATCGATAAAATGAGATCTATTTAAACCATTTACTTTCGCTGTACCGTGTTTATAAAATATGAATTTTTGCGAGTTGTTGCACTGAGCTCACAGCACCTATCAGCGGTCGACTTTTGTAACTCATGTGCAAAAGGTTGAGCTTTCGTGATCCTTGTCCAGGGCCACGTCTTTCGCCGACCACGTGACCCAAAGAAACAAGGGCTCTGGGAACGAGAATGAGCTGTTCTTGAGAAGTAGAACAATATATTAATTTGCAAATTTTTAAGGAAACCCCTGAATATTTAAGGTCACGAAGATTTATACTAGAGGTAGATTGTTTTATGTTTATTTACCTCTCAAGCTCAAGCTCGTAAGTTCGCACCTTTGGACTAAAATTATGCCCTCGGTTTGCCATCGGTGCATGGCCTCCTTTGCTGACGAGATACTATGCAAAAAACGGTAGACTGATCCCCAAGGCAAAGAGAACAAATTAAAACAGAAATGAAATAACATTAAAAGAAGTACAATATATTTGCCTGATATTTCGGTTGGGCGCCTTACACAAGTGGTGACGGGAGAGGACCCTGGGAACGAGGTTGGTGGCGAGACTGCTTACGGACCTTACGGGCCACCTTTTCACTTGGATCACGTGACCCGAACTAGTTGACTGCTACAAAAATTGGTCGTCTTTTTAATTATTTGGCATGTTTGTGAAAGTAATTGCTGTTGTCAAGGTTGCCTGGCCCACGTAAAGGGAATGGAGCCACTGTGAATGTATTAGTTCAAGCTGTGTCTCGGATTGTAGTATTGTCTGTCAGGAAAAGGGAGGAAGAACAAATTTGAGACGACAACTAAAATATATACCGACCGTTATTCATATTCAGCTTCGGGTCACCGGTTCTATAGCAATCTTTTGCGATCTGTAGCATAACCGGAGCACTGTTAAAATTATTCAACGAATACTCCAGACCCCGGTTGTTCAAAGGGTGGATAACGCTATCCGCTGGATAAATCACTATATCCAGTGGATAGAGGGGGTAAGTTTCTAAGGAAACTGTGGTGCTGCATCAATGGGAAGTATAACAATATAATTTGGTTTTATCAACTGGGTTGATAATGTCAATTGGCCACCGTAAATAGATTCAAGAGCTGACATTTGGAGCATTAGCCCTTCGTATTCGCTCCGACTCCAAATTTTTCCCCTAAATATCCCGTATCCTTATAATTTTTTACCCAAATATCCCGTATCCCAAAAACCCCTAATAAGGCCAAAAGATACCTAGAACCATAACCTGCAGGCTGGAGAACAAAGAACAAAGGCCGCAAATTTGTTTCATTGCTGCACCACCTTTCGATAGTGTCCCATTTCTTTGTCCTCATTGACAGACGTACAACCTACAATAGAAGTGAAGTGCTGTGGAACAACAAATTTAATTATGTCGGAAATAGATTTGTTTTTAGTAAAAAATTATGGGACTATGGTATATATAAAGTGAAAAAGGGAAAAAGAGAGATATTTTCAGACATTTCTGACATTAGCAATTCATTATCTTCCAGTAAAGAAAGTCTGTACGCTGTAAATAGTATAAATAAGAGAACGATAAATATTTCTGAACATCAAAAAAATTGAAACTTTGACTAGTGCTACTTACGTACCCCCTCAAAACTGTGGCATGTGGTAAGCCATCTTAAACATAGTGTATGGTTTGTTGGTTAGTGGTGATGGTTGTAGGGGGCAGGAAGGGGGACGGGGCTGTTCAGTGTGATCAAGATGAAAAGAAGGACAAGAAAACCTTTATGCACAGTTGTGTATAAAAAGGAGACTCAATGTTAAACAAGCAAATGTCAGAAACCACAAAATATTTTTTTTGATAAGAAGTATAAAGAAACATTTATACACTGCTTAACAAGCATATCCCAACCCCCCTCCCCACACAAATATTAAATACATCCTATCCACCCTGGCACAAAACTTTTAAGAAATTTAATGTCCCTTGGACATGATAAAGAATTTTTTCTTATCCCAACCCCCCTCCCCATACAACTATTAAATACATCCTATCCACCCTGGCACAAAACTTTTAAGAAATTTAATGTCCCTTGGACATGATAAAGTATTTTTTCTTATCCCAACCCCTCTTCCCCACACAACTATTAAATACAACCTATCCACCCTGACACAAAACGTAAAATGTCCCTTGGACATGATAAAGTATTTTTTCTTATCCCAACCCCCCCCCCTCCCACACAACTATTTAGCACTTCCTCTACACCCTAACCACAAAATTTTTTTACGAATGCAATGTCCCTTGGACATATATTTTTTTCATTTTTATACCAAAACCAAGTGTTTCCTTGGGCTTGTGTTTTTATAGCTAATAAATAACATATGGTGAATTCTTGCACACAGTGGGTTTAGCAAAATAATGATTATCGTTATGTAAAATAACGATTACTGTTATTTAATTTAAAACCATTCATATTCAAGATTAGGTTGCTAATTATCTTTGAACTTGGCCAAGGTCATTGAAATGTATTTAAAAATTCAAAGACAGTATGGGCATACACCTGTGGAGAAACATGCATTATGGCAGTGCTTTACATAGTTCTGAGATTTTTGTAAAACTTCTGTTAAATTGCACTTCAAAGTTCGCATTTCAATAATATTTCCATTTCTCTCCAAAAGGAACTTCGTGCAAAATAGAAGTTACTTGGTCATCAATTTGCTGAGCTCTATGTTCAAAATAAATACTAAGGAAGTGATAATTTCATTGATTCCGGTCATAAGGAAATTTCGGATAGTTGAATTCTTCATATTTATAATTATGAGTATTATTCAAATCACGGACTTCACTTAGCAACCTTTCGTAGAAAGGAACAGCGTAAATAAATTTTTAAATATTCATATCGTTGCGAAATCTTTGCATGGTCCAATGCTATCGAAAGCGTATCATTTCAACTGCAAATAATAACTATTAAAAACAATAGCAAGATCTGCTCTGAACAGAACTCGTACGACTGTCCAAACCAAACTTTCACAAGAGCAAAAGCAAACTTAACAAATTAAATAAACTAAGTCTTATTTACCAATGAAATCTGTCGTTTCGTTAACGTTGAACCCTTCGAAATTATAAATTCCGTTTGGTTATGCAAGTATTACTTTCGATTCAGTAATTGCGGCATTGCGTTTTAAAGCCTAAACGAGAGATTTTACGCGTTTCCTAACTCTAAAAGATGCACGACTCCTTCATAAGTAAAGAACATGATAGCTGTATTGGGCACTTGACGAAGTAAGTGAGTTCCCAAGCCTCCATAAAGACCACTCAATCCTTCCTCCTTCACAACAGTTTTTAGTGTCTGAAGAAACGATCGGTACTTGTGTTTTCCGAGAAATTCACTCTCTTGTTGACGGAGGCGAGTGCGAGCAACTTCATGCGGATAGCAAAGGCTCGCCGCGATGGACTTTGAAACGCCGGCAGCGAGCATACATTCAACAACGTTTAGATCTCGAAGTGTCTTGCGTTGAAACTTCAGCAATCTTGCTTTTACTTGTTCGTAGATCGTGAAATGAACTACCGTCTCTGAAATTCCAACATAAGACGCTGAAAGCCCTCTATAAAAAGCTTTGATTCCTTCGCTTTTGTAAGCGTCTCGTACAATCTGGAAAGCGCCAACTCTCCGCGCGTCTCTGTTATCTAACTGAAGTCGCGTTTTGACAAACCACAGAGGATTTGTGACTGTGTGATTAACAAATGATGCAAAAGCGGCCGAAGTCATATAAACCAGCACAGAGTCAGCAGTCAGTTTGCCAGATTTGTTCAACTTGTCCTTTGTTGTGGAATACAGAGCGAAGTAAATCGCTCTTGATGGAGTGACACCGATCAACGTGGGCCCAAGGCCTTTGTACAACGAAAGGAATCCTTCTTGATGAACCATGTACCTTCCATATGAAATGATTCCCTTGAAACGGTTCGCTGCGATGTTAAGTTTCGAATCGGCCACACTGGCTGTACTGAAATTCGCGGCTGGGCCAGTTGACGAGATTTTTTGTGCAACACGAAGTTGGGCAGTTCTTTGAAGCCGAAATGCGGACGACTGAAGTCTTGTCTGAATAACTTCAAGAGGGCATGTTACGAAGGCGCCGAACGAACCGCCTAAACCACCGGCGACAAAATGAACGATTGCAGAGTGTTGTTTCTGTGGTTGACTCATGATGTAAAGAGAACAGCCAGAAGACAAATCTGGCTTAACACGAAAAGAAAACTGCCAGACAAATTCAACCGGCTAAAAATTTCTGATGAAACAAAAATATATAAGCGAATGACGTCACGACAACACCCCCAAACTTACCATATATGGATTGCCTATGTAATACTTTTGCTGGTCGCACGCAACCTCGAGGTTGGTCTGCACGTGAGGACCAAAGCTTACATGGATTCTTGGAAAAGAAAGTGAAATCCACTGTCATTGATCGAAATAATGACAAAAGCATTCATTTTTTAGTAGACTTCTTTGGGAAATTTAGATTCGATAATTCTGTTGAATTCGCGTCCCGCTATTTTGATTATTACGTAATCTCTGTAATCCTGCCTGGCTTGCTACATGTTTGGTAAACAGATCAGAGTCCAGAGTCTAAATATGTCTCGGAAGAACGCCCTCAGGCATCATGCGATCATATGATTAGGGGCAGGGGCCGAGTCAGTAATTTGGTGCAGGCGCGAATTTTTTTCAAACCCTTTCATAACATGGGCTCCTGTTCATACACAGGAAATTGTTTCTCGGTGATGTGTGGTATTTTTCTCGATGTAACATGAATTTTTTTCTTCAAGCATGCTTACAGGATATTTTTCTTCAAAATCCCCCCCCCCCCCCTTTAGAAGTTAAATAGTCATCTTTTTCGGGGTGGTCTGATTAACGTTCGATACAGGGAAAAGTGCAGGTGGAAAATCAGTCATCAGAAAACGTTTAATTTGGAGCGGAGAAATTTGGGGTTTGGCGCATTTCTTAGTACCCTTTGTAGTTATGGACAGCGCATGGTACTTTGAGCCGGTATGAAATAGCTAGGGTCTAAATTTTAGCCATGTTGGCCAGAAAAAAGTATGGATTGTAAGTTTCACAAGATATATTCCTTAGGACAACCACTTCAGCTAGGGTGTTTTTCTAAAAATGCCTTTCAGTTCTTCAGCTACGTTGCCCCGTTTTGCAATCATGTTTGTATTGTTCAGTGACAGGAAAACAACTGATTTCAATCTCGTTCACGTGGCCTTATGAAAGTCACATGGGTTCAGTTTACAAACGTTTTCATTTGTCAGTTACCGGGAAAATCTAGTCTGGTAAAAATGTTTGCAACTTTCTTTAGTTCTCTTTTACTAATTAACATAAAAAAAACCAGGAATGAACGACAATCACGATTTTAGTTTGCCCGCCGGGTGATGAGCTTCAAGAAGAATGATCTAGAATTGCGGTCGTTTTCACTCGCCTCTTACGTAATCAGGAATTGTGAGTCGTGTGTTGTTTATACACAGAAAGATGGAGCTTCGCTATTGGTTGGTGCCTGGTAACGTGAATTAGTTGAATGAAAAGCGTTCGTTGATACCGTGAGGATTAAGAGTGCCGATTTTTACTTGCTCGAGTGTTCTTAGGGCCTGATTACATGAGCCGGGCTGGCCCGGTTTGCCGGGCTTGTTTCAGTTTACCGAGATCTCGGTACATCTGTTAAACGCAACAAAAATCAACTTCGCCCCATGACAACCGGGCCAGCCCGGTTAGCCGACAAAGGGCCTGATTACATGAGCCGGGCTGGCCCGGTCTGCCGGGATGGGTTTCTTTGTCGGCTAACCGGGCTGGCCCGGTTGTCATGAAATCGCATTATACTTCAGGACTGAGAAAAGTACGCCGAAGACAAAACATCTTTCGACTGGGTCAAGAGCAGACAATTTTTAGCCGTCAATATGATTGAGCGGAATACCACCCGTGCATAACTAACTTCATTACGCTTCAAACAAAAAGCATCACCAGCTAAGAGGAGACATCAAATAGTTTCCTTTTGAAACCGGTTGACACACAATACCGAAGTCTCCCATAAATTCGAGGATCTGTTCTTTCTGCCATTCGAATGAAATCGTACCCTGGGTAGCAGAGGTTTTCTCGCGGCATGGGGGAAACTTCGCTTAGGCGGCCAAAGGCCGCCACCACGCGCCGCGAGAAAGACCGAAACTGAAAACCGCGCATGAAAACACATTTTCTATTCTCATGTAAATTATATGATAGCTTTCGTTTAAAATTCTTTAATGATATAAACGAAACATATAAGAATTGACAACAAATTTATTGGTATTCCCATATACAGATGGTCGAGTCAAAAGTTTCGTTCCTTTGTAACAGCATTGGTCGTTTTGTTTGCCGATACACTGCTGCTTTTATTTTCCAAGCCATGTCTCTTAGACGTGAGTCCTCCTTTCTAAAATGATTGGGATGTTACTTTCTTTTATTCAGTTTAATTTGCATGTATTGTTATGGAAATTGTTGTTGTTGCTTTTCCGGCCAGTGCGACTCTCATTCTCTTGACCCGATATTTCACGATAAGTTGAGTAGAATTGATTGAAACTCTTTTCAAGTTCAACAATATAATTTAGTTTTATCAACTGGGTTGATAATGTGAATTGGCCATCGTAAAGAGATTCGAGAGCTGACGTTTCGAGCGTTAGCCCTTCGTCGAAGTGAATCGAGGAATTGTGGGTCGTGTGCGGTTTATATACAGAAAGATGGAGCTTCGCTATTGGCTGGTGCCTACTAACCAGGCAGGTGAGAAAAAAATAATACCTGGCGGTAATAAGATATAGGTAAAGTCCGCTCCGACGAAGGGCTAACGCTCGAAACGTCAGCTCTCGAATCTCTTTACGGTGGCCAATTCACATTATCAACACAGTTGGTAAAAACCAAATTATCTTGAAAGATATACAATCCACCGTAGGAGGTGGATTGTTCAGATTCTAAGATTGGTTTGTCCTTTTAATATGGTTTCGATCGCAAAATTCGAATTTAGATTGTTCAACTGTTCACTGTTCATAGTCTGATCGATCGTTCACGCCCGAAGAGTCAAGAGCGAACTGGACGCCTGCGCCAAACTGACGGCTTCACGGGATGAAAGGCACTCGCGTACACTGGCGGGTCCCCCGGCGTACACTCGCCGGGCCCCAGGCTAACACTCGCCGGCCCCCATGTGTACACCCGCTGGCCCCGAGACGTACACCCGCCGGCCCCCAGGCGTACACCCGCTGGCCCCCGAGGCGTTCACCCACCGGCCCCCAGGCGTACACCCGCCGGGCCCCATGCGTACACCCGCTGGCCCCGAGACGTACACCCGCTGGCCCCCATGCGTACACCCGCTGGCCCCAAGATGTACACCCGCCGGCCCCCATGCGTACACCCGCCGGCCCCCAGGCGTACACCTGCCGGCCCCCAGGCGTACACTCGCCGGCCCCCATTCGCATTTTCTCTCGCGTTCTTTTGCGTTGAAAAATAGAGATGCTGTAAACAGCCTGTAGTTAAACTCATTTTGATCATTTATATACAATTTCTTTTTCTTCATCGAATGTATCATAAATTATCCTAGCATATTTTCTACAATTTCTTCTTCTTCACTAAATGCCACTGCTTATCTTACAATTAGACACTGACATAATTTCAGAAATAGCTCTGTTTCTGCTGGTATTGCTGTCACTTGAACATTTTTCGGACAATAGTGGGCTGGTCGTTATGCTTGTATCTAGAATCCTCTGTTAAGAGTTGGATGACTGCACTGCTTTTACTGATTGACTTTCTTCTCCATTTTGTTGACTACTAACACCACCATCACCCTCAGCTTGTCCCTGATTCGTCGCTAAGGCTGCATTTTCTTCTCCACTCAGTTGCCTAATAGCACCATCCAGACCCTCACCTTGTCCTTGTTCTGCAGCTGAAGCTGGAGTTTCTTCTCCGCTGGCAGGATCACCTGCAGTACCTTCAGCACTTAGGTCTGGTTGCGCGACATTCTGATTGGCATCTTGTAGGAAGTCGTCTAATATAATATCCTCTGGGTTAGGAACTGCTTGCAGGAATTCTTCACCGGGGCAGATTTGTTCAAATACCTCCCTGGCCTATGGAAAGAGAGTACAAAAAAATGCTTGGATGAAGTACAATTTGCTATAAATGAAAATAAATACCCTTCAGTAGAAGTAAATATAAATTCTCCCAACAGATTGTCATACATTTCTTTTTAGTTACAAATAAGAATTTGGTGCCACATCAAGACAACACCTCCCAAATTACGAATTTTAAATTTTACATGTTTAGAGCAGAAAATGTGACTGCTGAATATTAGTGCTTACAATGTGCTTGTCAGGAGGTCAAATTGCAAGCGTTCAATTTATTTTCTCTTCAAAGAAACTGGCTGTGAATGCAGACAAACTTTTACAAGACAAACAAAGAACTAGTCTCCCATACCGAAGCTCTTCATCTGCATCTGCTGACAAAAAACGGCTCACCATACATCAAGTTTCTTAATTTTTTCAAAAATTAAAATAAGCAAAACTCAAAAATAAAACAAATAACCAAATTGACAAGTAAAGGTATCGTATGTCTGAATCTGTCATGCAAGTACAGTCTCACCAAGTCAGTTGAATTGGCATGTATCAACAAGGGATCTCTTAGTATAAGCGAATAGAGGGGGTAAGTTTCTAAAGAAACTGTGGTGCTGCGTCGGTGGGAAGTATAACGATATAATTTGGTTTTATCAACTGGGTTGATAATGTCAATTGGCCACCGTAAAGAGATTCAAGAGCTGACGTTTCGAGCGTTAGCCCTTCGTCGGAGCGAATCGGCTAACGCTCAAAATGTCAGCTCTTGAATCTCTTTACGGTGGCCAATTGACATTATCAACCCAGTTGATAAAACCAAATTATATCTTAGTATAAGCCCCGAGGTTTATTAAGGTCTCCTCGCCACTTATTTCTCTTATTCCTCTTTATTGAAGTGATACAAATATGTGGTAAATAAACGTTGAATCGAATTTGCCACAATACCAGACCTGTTGTAGGGCTTCACCAAATCCTATGGACATTCCGGGGAGTGACGACATAACATGAACATTTGATGGCAGGTCACTGACGCAAGAGGAATCAGGGATCGCTTGGTTGAAATACAACGACCAAAGGACTGAGGGCTTGTCACTTTGGACATTTTCTGCCATGTGAAGTGAAAGAAAGAAAATAAATATTCTGATGAGAAACAAGTAAAAATCTCTGCCAGGGTAAAATGAGAAAGTGAGGTAGTCTGTAAACGTTGGATGCACTGCAAAATCCAGCATTAATCAGCTGCTCACAGTAGCGAGTGTGCCTACCAGACAGGTAAAAGTCTAGGTTGATTGGAATTAGCTACAAATTTCAAGGACTTAACAGCACTGACTACAATTTTCAAGGACTTTTAAGGCCTTGAATTTTTAATTCAAGGACTTTCAAGGTGCATGCGAACCCTGTAAAGAGGAAAAGTTTATATACACTCTGGTCTCTTGATCCAAGTTAACTGTGCATAATCAGATATCTATATTGCAGAGGTGTCCATAATAAGGAAATGTCCAAATTGCAGAGGTGTCTGTAATAGGGAGGTGTCCATATTGCCACGTGTCCAAAAGGAGAGATTTCACTGTAGTAAGGTGCTGAAAATTGGGAATACAGCTACTGAGCGTGAGGATTAATTAAAAACAATTACCCTTACCTTTGGATGGAAAATGAAACAACTTGTCTGCTGTTGATTCCAAATCACCCTTAGCTGACGACAAACCTTTGCTGATTAAATGAACAACATAAAGACCTTTGGGACAAGCAATAGCTGATGATCCTAATTCAATGACTCTCACTGGTTCTCCTCCTTCTGATAATGGTGGAACTGACAAAACAGTGATATGATCCTCGTCAGAAGCTTTCAAGGAACTACATGTTATGAAAACTGCTCTGGAAACAAACTCAGTGCATTCTTTTTTGAACATTTCAGGTACGTAGGAAAACTCTGTTATCAATCGTTTGCATTTCAGTGCTTGACCGTCTGAGATAACGCCTATGCAGTCGCCGTTAGTTTCACTAACTGTTATGGCTGACACCCCTCGTCTCAGGCAGTATAAGCCACCAAACACAGCACACATTCTGCAAAATGCCTGCGGCAACTCCCCAGCACCATAAAGGGGCCAAATAAAGGGCGCGTTCCCATAGCGTCCAAGGGATTGAAGAAAACATTGTGTAGCTTTAAGTCCTTGAACTGTTGCAGTTTCTGGTTTGACCATTGCTATGGCATGAATTATAAAATGTTGCAAGTTGGGGGTCAGTCTACGAGACTGGAGGAATTCACGGTAAGGTTCGCATTCAAACCCTGCATACTGGTCTTGTTGTTGTTCAAAATCAAGGCAAAAAGTAAGAAATTTCATCAGCATTCGTTTCTCCACCACAGATATTGCATTGCTACTAAATACATCAGCTCTCGAACACGGCACCTCCTCCACTCGTCCGCCCATGTACGTCAAGATCCTGGTGACGGCTTTGAACTCTGCATAATGACTGATGTTTGCAGAAATCAATGCCTCTACTAGTGGGCCTCTGGAGAATAGAAGTTTAGGAGAAACATCAATGTTAAATCTTCTCCAGTACGGCTTTAGATCATCATATGCCATGTTCACACCAATGGCCGGTTTCTGTTGATTTCTCTGCCTTGGTGCTGGTGGCACAGATGGGACTTCTTGTAAGTTACCGGAAACTGAATCTGTTTGCAACTTATCTTCAATTGCCTCATTTGACGATTCTTCAGAACATTTTACTTCATTAGGAAGATTTTCACTTTCCTCTCCTGATTGAGGAGTACTGTTGCTATGTTTCAGCTCAGACATGCTTGCAGTCTCATCTTTCACCATGGACCTTTCTGCTGTATTGTTTTCTTTAGTGCTTGATTGCTCTGAGGTGCCAGCTTCCTGTAAAGCATTCCTTTCATCACATACTTCTAATGTATCAGTTTCTTTGGAATCGAGAAGTTTCTGAGGCCCGCTGGGGCTAACAGCAGTTTCAAACACCACTGGCTCAGATTCAACAGATTCTTGTGGTTGTTTCTCACTAGAAGTAGAAGAATAAGAAAAAGTTGATGAATTGAAGAAACTCAGTGAAAATGGTTGCCCTTTGTATCAGTGCATGACTTTGTACAGCAACGACATCCAACACTTAAGACATTTGAGATGCGATGTATAAATGACGTGCAAAGTGCGATACATATACACATCAACATGAATCTCCAATACCTTCACAGGAGTGTTTCAATAAGGGTTAACCATTAACCATCAAACAGCAAAAAAATTACCAATAACACAAAAACTCAACACTCACTCAAAAGTAGAGAAATTTTAACTGTAAAACATCTAGTGAACCACCCAAATTAGATATTAACTGTTAAATGGATAACAATGTTTACTGTCAACTGTCAAAAAACAAATTTGAAACGTTAAAGGTATTGCCCTCAATGAGAACCCTAACACAGACTGGTATCAATTACATTTGCTTGAAGTCGCTCGAAAGTCAAAATGGCAGCGGGAGACCACTGGATACAGGGATGTAGCTAAGAAATTACAAAGCCGGCTCACAAACAAGCTCAGCCGGCTTTTCTGACCATTGTACCTGGAAAATTTCTTTGCGTCTTTGTTTTCTAGCGAAATGTAAGCGGTAGCTGGCCCTTAGCTACATCCCTGTGGATACAGAGGGGCAACATGCAGGCTATCCATTTCTCACTGCTGTGAAAAAGGTTTGTGTTGGCTAGCAGTTATTGTCATCTGACTTGGTAGATGCACTTAACATAAAATATGCTAATTTCCAAGCTGAAACTCACCTGAAGTAAGATTTGACCACTACATTTCTGATCTCATTAGAGCGGTCAGGAACTGGAATTGAGTAGGTACCAGTTTCCAGGCTAGGTGGCTCAGTGTCATGGGTACCAGACTCCCCTGCTCCATCCTGTTGTTCTTTTGTATCCTGCAAATATGTTCTTGAGTTGCTGTTAAAGTGCATATGACACGAAATGTTTTTCTCTTGATTCTTGTAGTTGGATATCTAAAGAAAACATTTCAAAGCTTTAAAAGTGCTGGAAAAATCTCAAAAGCATTGTTTTTGCTTTCAAAATATGTGCAATTTCCCTTCAAATTTGGCCCAGAGACTGGGAGCTAGTTTATCGACGGCGAAGTTATTCGTGACGTCACATTGTGTACCTTTGCCGCAAAGGTCTGTTGTCGCTAAGAGGATTCTGCAGTACTTCGTAGTGGACAGATAGTGCATTGAAAGGCAAAGATGTCCAGTGATTCTAATGATTCCTTTGAGTCGGACTCTTCTGTAAGTTGCATTGAGGTACATAATCTGACGTCACGTTCCGATATCACATGCGATTTTGGCCGCGCGATGACCGGGACAAATTTGAAGGCAAGCTGTGCGTATTTTGAAAGCAAAAAAAAAAGTTTTTAGATTTTTCCAGCACTTTTAAGGCTTCAAGTCGTTTTCTATAGATTCCAACTACAAGAATCAAGAGAAAAAAATTTGGTGTGATATGCACTTTAAAATGTTTCCAATTTTCAAATCTTTTTTAGCAGTTTTGCATCATTTCTTGTCAACAGTTGAAAGCCAAGTTGTGACCCCAAGGGGAGGGAAGTACCCCACATATGGGCTATATTGGTATGGGCCATGGAACAGGGTACGATTTTTGAGATTCTAAAAATAATAAAGTGCAGACTTTAATTACAGGAAGTTTATGAAAGGAAAATTTCATTTCAAATTAACAGGCTCCTGGCTATTATTTACATCTGTGACATGGTTCATACCTCCTTGAGCCTTCAAATGCCATCACTTTTCCAGGACCTTTTACACGAACTTTCCAATTAATTTGGCCATTTTCTTGGAAATTTCATTCAATTTTCTTTACAGAAACAAAAATTTCTTAACTTATTTCATACAGTCAACACCATTTTCCACTACTTTCTATGGCCCACACTTAAATTCCATAACTTTCAGGAAAATGAATTCCAATTGAAGTTCCAATATTCCATAACTTTCCAGGTTTTCCATGGTCATACAAACAATAAATTAACTGTAGCTTTGTTTTAACTAAACTTCAATTTTAAATGAATTTGACTTTCACCCTTCTTACCTGATTGAGTTCAATCCATTTTAACAAAGTGTCAAATGTGAGTGTTACCCACTGCCCAGAATAATAATCATTCCTAAAACAAAAAAAAACTTTTCAGATCAATATGCATTTGAATATTTGGTAATGTTGTTTATGAAAATGAGATGAACAAATAACATTGTACTCTTAACTAACCTGTCTAAATGAAGAACTTTGTAACCTACTCTCGATAGTGCTGCTGCTACCACAGACTCTGGGAAACCTTGTTAAAAATAAAAAAAATAGAAATAAGCTGCACACGTTAGCATGCATGGACCAATCAGATGGTACAGCTTTGTCATGTGGGATTTTTCTAGCTTATAAGTTCTACTTATGCTATGCATTCGTCACCTATGAAGTATGTTCTAAAACCTCACAATAGCCATGACTTTAGAAATGTGGCACATACAACTTTTTCACAAATGTTGTGGGGCTTTAGATCATGTTTCAAACCTCTATGACACTAAACCACAATCAGAAGCAAATTGTCAGGTTGGTTTGTTTAGCACAATTTCTGTCAGGCATCTTCCATCTGAGTGTCTGCCACATCTGCCATTCCTGACCAGAAAGGTTGCGACTTATGTTGTAGTCTTGTTGACACATGATGTACGAGAGACTAACACTGATGGAACAAACTCTTGACTTTAATCGAGAGAGCAACATGGCTACCGAGCACGAGGTTTGCAATCATGAAATGTTCAACACAAAATACGCTTAGGCAGCTAATAATAAAATAATAGAGGGGGTAAGTTTCTAAAGAAACTGTGGTGCTGCGTCGGTGGGAAGTATAACAATATAATTTGGTTTTATCAGCCGGGTTGATAATGTCAATTGGCTACCGTAAAGAGATTCAAGAGCTGACGTTTTGAGCATTAGCCCTTCGTCGTCGCTCCGACGAAGGGCTAAGGCTCGAAACGTCAGCTCTTGAATCTCTTTATGGTGGCCAATTGACATTATCAACCCAGCTGATAAAACCAAATTATATAATAATAAAATAGCTTATAGAATTTTCTGCAAAAACTGGAATATCAATAATTTTTACAAACATAAGTCAGATTGCATCAAATATTGGCCATAGTAAGCAGATGCACATTACTTGATCTCAAGCCAAAGATTTTTCACTCGTTGAGTTGGTTGAATCACACAGTCGTTAAACAGTTCTTGAAGTAACCGAAAGAATGGGGGTGGGGCAAATTCCTGGACGGAAATATTGTCCTGTCGATCAGCAACCAATGTTCGGCAAAAAAATTCTAGCAACGTAGAGAAAACGAAAAAAAAAACTGAAAAATGTTAAGTTATATGTACAACAGCCCTTGTTAAGCAAACTCGTGTCAGAAAACCGATTAAGTCCTTAAAATATGTGATTGGAAAATCTCTCGACATTCACGCTAGCTACCCAACGCGCAGTTATTAAACAGATTTAAGTACTTGCAGTTACCCTTGTACTGGCTGCGTAGTTAGTTACCCATTGCAGAAGTTTATAAAGGTTCTTCTAACATCAAATTTTACGACATTACAGTAATTAAAATACAAAACATACCAGTTCCTAGCACGATTACATCGAACTCATCTGGAAGTTCGTCCGCCATTTTTGCGGAGGCTTCCGTGGCATATGACAAAGTAGCTGATTGGCTGCTGATAAGCTGTCACCCCTAACCCAATCGTGTGAATTGTTAGAAGCATCAGTCTTCTTGCATGCACTACCTCGTGTAAGCTGCACTTTAGGCGCATGTATTCATTGGAGGAAGGAGGAGAATTCAATGATGATAAAGCTTGTAATATTTGACCTCGGGGGTGTTGTAATCACAAGTCCTATATTTGCATTTCAGAAGTATTCATGGGAGAAAGGAATTCCAAGGTAACTCTAGAAATAAGGTTGCCAGCCATGGGAGCGTTATACTGTCTTAGTGTCTAGGGCCGGCTGGTCACAGTCGGGTGCGACTATATCACGGGCGATGAGCCGGGATGTTCATCGGTGGACACCTGACGATGAGTTATACCACATCGTATAATAGCACGCAGCGCTATTGTTTTAGGGCTAGGGTCCATTATTACTGTTGTTTTGTTTATCATTTTTTCACCCGAAGTGCTTATTAGGCTAACCGGAGTGAAATGGAGGCTATCAAGAGGGGGTGGTGCGCAGCTCTTTAAGGGGTCTCACAGTTCTGGCTGAAAAAATGATAAACAAACAACAGTAATAATGGACCCTAGCCCTAAAACAATAGCGCTGCGTGCTATTATACGATGTGGTATAACTCATCGTCAGGTGTCCACCGATGAACATCCCGGCTCATCGCCCGTGATATAGTCGCACCCGTCACAGTCGAGGCCCCTGGATATCCCAGACACCCATCTTCCATATAGCACGATGCAGTTTTTGACAGAATGAACATGTTGATCTTCTGTGCTTTCAAATCAGGTCACTGGGACCTTTGCTAGGCTATTGGCTGCAGTTGGTTATCATCTGTTCTTACCAGGCCTCAGAAGCAGCATGTCAGGTTCATACATGGTCTACCAAATCCCAGGAGGGATACTCACATTATAAATGTCAGAGTGGGGGGGGGGGGGGGGGGGTGTCTGATGGAGCTTCATATTGTGTCTGTCTGTCTATTGCAAACCCAAAATACACAAGCCTGAAATTTTAGACCCAAAAAATACCTGGAATCCAAATCTCCTACCCAAAAAAATACAAGACACGCATATTTTTGAAGACCTAAAAATTATGTGACAGATCTCTTGACCCAAAAGAATACTGAGTGTGTAAATTTTAACCCCCCAAAAATACGTAAGATCCTTCCCACCCCCTCACCCGTCATGTCCCCTCCCCCATCATGTATACTGCGAGTACTCCCCCTCCCGGGACACCAAAATACGAACTGGTATGGGTCAACCAACCATACCTGATATATCCCACTGAAGTAGTTAGGTATAAAAATAACAGATCTATTTTTTAGTTTTCTAACCTTCCTCTTTACTAAACATCTACTTTGTTATACTTCTTAATCCCAGTGACTTTGTCCTTAAGACCTTTATAAGCAATGCAAAAAGACTTGACACTGGACAAGTTTCTCTTTCTCAGGTATGTTTTGTATTTAACAATGAAACTACAAGCCCGAGTTTCTATGAGTGAATATAGTCAGCGAGGCACAGAAAATGAGGGCAAGCAGTCTAATTGTTTTAGTAGATACTCTAAAGGACTGCAGTCCAGAAGCTACCATTATGCACTTTTAAATCAAAAATAAAGGACATATTTTCTCATCAGTTCTGTTCTGAAATGGACACAATTTACAAAGAGCATGCTTCACGACAGGGATATGATCACTGCAAGGAAATACGATTTCAAGAAATCATGGATGAATACTATTCATCTGCAAAAGTGATCCCAGAAATGCTGAATGCTGTTACAGCTCTTAGGAAAAATGGTATGTCAAATTAATGTTGCAAGACTACAGTACAATCTGGTATATGTTATAAAATGCGTAAGGAATCTATATACTGATTTTTTATCGATCATTACTAACATGACTTCGTAGCATACCCTCCTTGTGACCTTGTGATATAATTTTCAGGTATCAAGACCTGTGTTCTGACAAATAACTGGACCAATGACACAGGAAATAACTTCAAGTCATTGCCTTCCTTACTCCACTATTTTGATGAGGTGTTTGAGTCGTGCAAACTTGGTCTTTGTAAACCTGACCCTGATATTTATACTCATGTCTGCTCAAAGATGAATGTCAAGGCTTCAGAGGTGCGTAATTAAGTACATCTTGTTGATTACGTTTAAGAGGGCCACATGGGAGAAGTTTTCTTACATATCACCAGGGATCCTTGTATTATGTTGCCAGTATGCTAAGTGTAATAAAGGTATTAGTTTTTTAGTAACAAAATTATTAAATAATGTCTCAGAATTTATTTGTTCTAGGTAGTATTTCTGGATGATTCACCTCAAAATCTTAAACCTGCCAAAGAGATGGGAATGACAACAATTCTTGTCAAAAATCCTATTACAGCTCTTAAAGAATTGAAGCAAGTAACAGGAATTGATGTAAGTTTTAGAGTGAGTTTCAACTGAGTGTCGTAAAACCAAAACCAGGTAAAGTAATTACTTAAATTTGCCAATCACAAAGGATGGAGATAATCCAGTGAACAAATCAAAACCAGAAGTAATAAAGTTATGTAACACGTAGCCGACACAAAGCGTGGGAAAACATGTCCATGTGAGTTCATGATTGGTTTTGGTTTTACTCCTGATTGGTTTAAAAAGTGGCACAAAAATAATGCAGAATTACTTTCAACACTGAAGTGAAAAACGCTCTATTCATCCTTCGATTCAAATGCAATTTGCTTGTGTGTCTGTCTGTCTGTTTGACATTCTAGTGACCATCTAGCATTCATTCCATCCTTTCAATCATCTCCACTGCATACAATAATAATAATATTATTGTTAGATCATTTTTGGATATGTCAAGAAAATATATTAACTAACAATGAAATTAATCTTTTCTATTAATAGATTTCTCAGCAGCATGTAGTTGAGCCCTGTCCTGCCCACAATGCAGTTCACTGCTATGTCAATCTTAAGGTGCCAAATGATTTTAAAAATATATTTGTTTCACATTTATTTTGGAGTGCAGTGTTTGTGAAGTAAAAGTCCAATCTTCAAAAAAGGACAGTCCTCTACCCAACCCAGGGTCGCGGTAACAAGTGATTGACTACATTACTCTCAAAAAATTTTGGACAATTTTTATTTTAGACAAAATTGTACGAAAATACCGGTAAAACTGTTGGAAATTTTTAAGCATCCAAAATTGTAAGCCTCTGAAATATTTACAATTAAAATACAGTGTAAAACTTTTAAGGTCTTACTTTCTTGGGAGACACCATCAAATTTATTGAAGGGCAATATACATGATAGAGCTAGAATTCGGATTAGGCATTGCTCATTCTTTTTTTTATGGAAAGGAAAATTTTTGTTATTTTGTATGAAATTAAAATATAATGAAGATAATTTTCTTTATTAATAAAAAGTGGCCGTCCACAGGACACCTGGACGGCCATCTGGTTAAAAGCCTGGTCAACGAGACCCAGCCAAGTTGGCTATTTGCTCATAGAAAACGAGGAGGAGTAGTCTAAAATGTTTTAGTAGAACCTCTGAAAGATTACATTCCAAAAGCTACAATTTTTTGTATTTTTAAGCCAAAAATCAAGAAAAATATTGTCTTCAAAGAGCATCGCGCACATGATCATTTTCTATCAGCGAATAGAAAACAGTTGGGAAACCAATCAGATTCACGAATTTCCAATAGAGCAGAGCTGGGTTCCTACATAGGCATACAGGCACCTTCGGACTTTGGGGGGCTGTAACCTCAGTGCCCGAAAAAATTACACAATTTTAGAATGCGTTAGCATTAAACCGTTATACAATCTTGCTACTGCTACTGCCTTTGCCCGAATCCTGAGCATTTTGCCCGAAAAATGTCAAAATTTTTCAAAACTGGTGGGGCTGCAGCCCCCCGCCCCCCAGCTCGTACGCCTGTGGGGATAAGAAAATAAAACTTGTGCATTATTTATAGACAGGCATTAGAATGCATTATGTGGAGATGGGACATGGACCTGTGGTTATTCTGCTTCATGGTTTTCCTGAATTGTGGTATATTTGGAAATACCAGGTGTGTACAGTTCTTCCAAAATTATTATGTGAATTTCATACCTTATGTTTTATTTCCTAGAAACACAAAAATTAGTTATGTGCATCATTAAATCAGCTAGGCTTAAAAAAAACATACGGTATTTTCAGCTTGCCCTTCAGTTAAGCATGTCTTAAATTTTGCTTGGATGAGATGGACAAATGCTTGTGTAAGCTAACTTTATTAGCTTAAAAAATGAGAAATAATTTAGTTGGTAGGTGGCTTCCCTGGGTTCTTTCTCATCGCATCGGGTGACGTGCGAAGTTGCATACAACTACATAGAATGAATCAGCCACATTCACAGCACTTGATTTAATGACATGCAAAACTAATAAAAAGCGTTTTCATTGTTTAGATCACAGCTCTTGCAATTGCTGGCTTCAGAGTGATAGCGCCAGACCTGCGAGGAATGGGACAGACCTCTAGTCCTGGAGGTATATGTTTGCCGAGATTTAATGCTTTGCTTGATTAGAAAATTTTCAAACCAGTTAATTTTAACTTAATGTTCAGCGCTTTTGAATATTCTTTTATAGTTTTAGCGCTATACAAATTCATTATCATCATCATCATCATTTATGTTATGACATTGTGTTTGAAGTGTTCAAAGGCTTGAAGTTTAATGGCTTTATCAAGCAGTCCTTCCCACCAATTATGGAATATACTGTATATTAAAATTTTATTAATAATTATTTATTAAATATATTTTTTATTCAAATATTTTCTTATTCCAACATTTGTAGAAATTGATGCATATGGCCGGGAAAAAATCTGTGCCGTAAGTAACTTTTGTTAAATATGAAAAGACAACTAGTATTGATACTTTCTCGTACTAGAAGGTATTGATTGAGTACACTTGTTATTTATTTTTGTCTAGGATGTTATTGCTCTTATGAATTCACTGGTAAGTGTCAAAAGTTTATTTTTAATTAATAAACTGCCTACCATCACTAGTACTGTTGCTACTGCTACTACTACTACTGTTGTTGCTTCTGCAGCTACTGCTAATGCGGCCATTACTGCTGCTGCTGCCGGTACTGGTGCCACTAAGTATTGCCGCTGCCACCATTATCGCTACCACTACTGGCACTACTGCTACCACTGTCGCTGCTTCTCCCACTACCTACAATTACTACTACTGAGCTACTGCTGCTACCGCTACTGCTAACTGTTGTTACTATAATTGCTACTGCTACTGGTGACTTATTACTGCTGCCAGTACCACTACCATTACTTGACCTTACACTGGAAATTCAGAATCTTGAAAATCAATGATGTCCAAATTTTATATGATTGTGTACTTGCAGTGCTTCTAGTGGAATTAAACAAAGTAGTACAAAAATTAATCATACAGCTACATTCAATCTATTTAGTGCATACATCAAGCTTCCGTAGTAGGCCGTGATCTTGGTGGATTTATTGCATGGGACCTAAGCCTTCACTATGCTGAACGGATTCTGTAAGTTTCCTAGTTTCCTAGTAATATAATACAACATTGCATTCGTTTTTGCAGCAATCCTTTAATACTGAAACAGTTTATCCTGATTGTGGAAACACTTCGTAATTGCATGATGCAGACATTTTTTGTTAATTTTTCTTTTCAGAGCTGTGATTAACATGACACCCTTTATACCCACTTTTCCTGAAATCAACCCACTGGAGAGATTGCGAGCAAAACCAGGGATACTTCAATACCAGCTTTACTTTCATAAGGAGGTCAGTTCTGAAGAGATTAATATTCAGTTCTTGTTTTGTCAGGATTTCATGACATTTGGATAGTTTAGAGCCTACCACTTAGACCCTGTGATGATCAAACATTCAATCTAGGGTGGTGGGAGTAGGAATCTTCCTAGCCTGTTGCTTAATAACCTTTGGCTGAAGCCAGAGGCAGCCACAGCATTAAATATTCTGAAAAATATTGTCCAGTATTATTTAATGTTAAATTATTAAATATCTGTCAGGGTGTTGCAGAGGAAGAACTTGAGAGGAACATAGAAAGATCATTCATTCTGTTAATAAGAAGTGCCACAGAAATGGTGAGGATTCATTAGGATGACAAATTGTTTTCTACAAGTTGCCTTGTTTTTCCTTAAATTTAGTCACTTGTTGGTAACATTTTATTTTAACAGCTTCATGTAAGCACTGCTGATGTACTAGAAAGAGGTAGGTATTGTGTTTCAAAACACTTTCTGTTTTCAAAGTTTTTTGCTCACATTATTTCTCAAAAAGAAGCGCAAACCAGCAAAAAAGACTTCAGAGGAGACTGTTCCTCAAGCAAAACATTTATTTATTAAAATCAGTCCACCTCCTAAGAAAAATCCTGGATCCATCCCTGTAACCCCAATAATCTGGTCACCAATGTGCCACAAATCTCTGGCCATATGAACTGGGTGGCCATATGAAAGAGGTTTTTTGAAAGAGAAAATCACTGAGTGGGCTGCTGAGTGTTTGGTCCAAATTAAAGTGGCCTCACAATGAGGCGGCTGAGTTAACGTTGTGGCCAGGGCCAGGTCCAGGATTTTTCTTAAAGGGGCTTGCACCACTGAGGGAATAACGTTTGGTAACTGATGGGTGACGTGAGCAGAATTTTAGTTATATTAGAAAGTCACTGTGTATAGTTTCCACTTTCAGGTGGCATGTTTACTGGGTTCCCAGAAAACGTCGACAGAAGTTGGATACTGACTGACAATGACTTGAAGTATTTTGTTGAGATGTACAGTAAGACAGGATTTAGGTTAGGAAGATGGATTTACACAACACAACCATTTACAATGAACGCAAATTTTTATCATATAATGCTTGCCAAAGTTTAAGGTGCAGCTGGTATCAAGAACATGTGAAAAATTCAAAAGTTATCTGACTTGTACTGTACACCCCTACCAGAGCTCTAAATAAACGTTGTCCATTTGCCCAGGACAAGTAGATTTTTCTACAGAAAACTAGTAACTTTCTAGTCTTGCCTGCCTGATGGCAAAGGACCTACTCTGGCAGGAAAGTCATTTGTCAGCTAAGTCATAAAAATTGTCAACTTAATTAGACGAGCATGTAACTTCTCTCATCAAGAAAAAATTGAGAAATGCTGGTCCAAAGGGCAAACTGGAATTCAAATGTTTTCACATGCTTTTGTGCGTTCTTCATAGAGGACCTTTAAATTGGTATAGAACAATGGAAAAAGACTGGCAATGGAACTGCAAGACAGCTGGACGCAAGGTGATTTCTCTGTCACTGTCTTATATATCAGTACATACTCTGCTGGGGTCTGGGGAGGGTTTGGTCGCCTTTGACAAAACTTTGTTGTTACCATATCTCTAAAATGCCTATAAAATAAATTATAACATTTTAACTCTACAGAAAAGTTTCAGATTATCAATATATAACATGTTTATTTCAAATTGTCTTTGGATGATCAGTTTTTGCATTCTTAAAACCAGAATGTTTGACTTATGATCACTCTTACTAGTGTTAATAACAAAGCTGATTTCAAGTACATTTTTATTCCTTTTTCTACCTTGATAGGTGCAACAACCAAGTTTAATGATCACGGCTGGAAATGATGGCCTTATCAGACCACAGTTCTGTGCTAACATGGATCAGTGGGTGGGTAAAATACACTCGGTAAAACCTCTCATAGTTAGACGCACTTGACACCAGCAAAAAAGTGATCATTCAGGATCTTGATGAATCCTGTTATGGGACTAGGCACGGCAACTAAGTGTCTGCTTATTGGAGGTGTCTACCTACAGGACAGGCAAATTACTGAATGTTATAGACTGTTAAGTTGGATAATATGTAAATAATTATGTAATAGATAAAATATGAGCGGAAAAACCTTTATGGGCATTTAAAATGGCAAGCCATAGGCGAGCCATTTTCAATGCCCATAAAGGTCTCCCGCGAATATTTTATCTTACTTGTGAAATGAAACAATGGGTAGTATTGTTATTTGATTCCTTCGTGTTTTGCATTTTAATCAGTAGAGATCTTTATCAAAAGTTAATTCTACTGCTGATTTGTATTGGGGTTTAAAAAGCATTCATATGACCTGAATAGTACCTTTTCATTGGATCTATTCCTTATGAATTATTAATGAATTTACAAGAAATATTAACAATTGTAATCATGTAAGAATTATAATTATATAGTTTGATTTTCTTTTTATCAATTCTTTGTCCCCTTTCTTAATTTCAATTTTAGTTTAATTTAGTGTTCACAATTGCCGAGACACTGAATCATTATTACTACAATTATTACAATTTATGGCACTTTATATTAGTGAAACCCTGTGATGGACTAGCACCCCATCCAGGGGTAGCCGAAACATTCCTAGCCGCTAAATGCTACTGAAACCACGATAAGCTCAGGCAGTATGGGCAAATAGGCTCGAGGATTGAAGGCTACTACGTTAGTGAAATATGTTTCCTCAGTTTATTGAATATTTTGCATATTAATTAACTGATTTAATATCTTTATTCCCATTCTCTGCTTGTAAATGTATCATTGTTATTTTAAAATATTGGTGTAAGATCAGTGTATTATATGTGTTGCTTTTCCCTCAGATTTCTAAATTAGATAGAGCACACATTGAAGAGGCATCACACTGGATAACCCTAGAATGGTAGGGATGCATTTTGCTTGCACATAATGATACTGCAGTGAAATTCCAGTTTCTGGAAATTCAAAGGAATCAAAACTGAAGAAAATTATTTATGAATTGCTGACAATTTATATAATTATTAATAAACGATTATCCTGCTGGTAGGAATAATCAGGAAACCATGTCAGGGGCTGCAGGAATCCTGCATAAGTTAACAATATGTGACGTCACTGTAGGAATCTGTAGGACATGTTCTCAAATTGAGTTACAGCTATTTTCATTGATTTCTAATTATAGCTGAAGCTAGCTGTAGTTATTGGAGAGTTATGCTCAGGTAAAACTCTTGGCTGGCAGCATAATTGTTGAACTGTGCTCTTCTGCAGGGCTCGACACTAACGGTAGCCAAAGACTAGTAGAAATATAGTTTTGGCTAGTAGGTTTTTCGATTTCCACTAGCCACTTTGGCTAGTAATCAAAATGAATTTGGCCGAAGTAGTTTCTGTCTTCCTCAAACACGACGAATACAAACACTTTTCTTGGAAACAAGGTCAGAATTTCATTGTGGACGTATCATGTTACTGGGCCATGTGCCACAAAATTGCAGTTTTATTAAATTGGAACTGGTTTAAGTACAATGCAATTACCAACATTTTGTATTTAACATGAGTAACTGCATTGTGCTTTCAAGTCTTGCTAGTAATTCTGTTGTTATTGGACCTACCCAACATCACCGCTGGGCTAGTATTTTTTTTTTGGCTTGTAACATCTAAGTTGTCACTAGCCACTGGCCTAGTAAGTTGAAAAGTTAGTGTCAAGCCCTGTCTTGGGCAAGACATGTCGCTCTCCTGACCCAGCAACCAGCAACTTTTAACTGGTGCTATTATATAAAATGTTGATCACTCTTGAAAAAAATAATGGGTTGTTTTCTCTTCTCTTCAGCCCTTTAGAGCTTAACAGAATTATGGTGGAGTGGTTGAACAAAGTTCACTCAGCACAATCTGATTCTTCCAAGTTGTAGCACTGTACACAAACCTCAAGAAATGCCAGCAAGGCAGAAAATGTTATAATCGACATTCAAACATAACACTGCTGGCATATAGCTAACATATGGCTGTATAATTTATCTCAAATCTGATTATATATTTTTACAAATCAAATTATTTTCAATTAAACCAAACATCAAATGTCATGCCACAGGTTTTACTAATAATATATTTAGTATTTAATGATTTTGTTGATTTTCATTGTATGATGTAATCTGCATAATTTCATCTTCAGTGCATACATTCATGTTCAAAGAAAATGTTTTTTTAATCACTCCCAAGGTTGAGCCAGCTCACAAATTAGTGTCTGTGCACTAAACTACACACTATGAAGCCAAGATTCTACAATGACATCCCTCAAGCTAAATACCAGTACTCAACCCTGAGTTGTTGGAAACATGATGGTCTGGTTCCTTGATTAAATTATCCATATCAAGGAGGTTGACTGGAAATTCCAAGGGGTAGGGGAAGTCATAAAGAGCAAGAAAGCACGGGTTCGCCTGAACTGAAATAATTTTCCAGAAGGGATGAGTTCAATTGTTTATTGCATAGTTCCAGAAAATATCCATACCTTACCATGGAAGGGATTTTTTCTAACACCTACCCCACCATTCCTCTGGAAATTACAATTAAGCTTCATACATTTCTTTAAACTTTTTGGCCTTACAGAACCCCAGCACCCCCAGGAAATTCCAGCTGGCGGTTTATTTTGATATCGCACTCAATCAAAACAAGCAGTACTGCACCCTCCCTCAGGCCCCTAGCAGCTTCGTCTCTCAGTTTCACGGCTTTCAGTGCTTGTTTTGATCGAGCACTCCAGCTAATTATTTATCTACTGTAATTAAAAAGCACAATCATGATAATTTCTTTGATTTGTTATTTGTTTACTGCTTTCTCACACTAAAGGTAACCACTCCTAACCAGTAATAAAATCATACATTTATACACTTTTCTTACATTTGTTATTTACACTCCTCCCCAATACAAGTGCAAGACATATTTCATTATTTTTTCATTAGCTAGTAAAGTTAAATTTAGGTTATACTAAAAGGGGGTTTGGTCATTCTTCCATCATTGATTGTTCAAAACTAAGGGGGATTTTTAAAAAGCTTCAGATCACATTTTGAAGTTGCAATTCTGTTTTGACATTGTCCAGTTTTAAATTTCTTCTCCATCATTTCTTGGTTATCAATCAATTTTAAAACAAAATAATATCTTGTAAAACAATGCAACCAAGCCCTCTTTTTAGGATAAGCTGGAAAGTACCCCAAAATTCCTAAATTTTACAAATCATTGTAGTAAACATGCTCTATTTGTTGTCAAAGACATCAATGTGCCAGTCAGGTGTTCAACTGTATATTAAATATAACAACTTTCAGCTACTCTTGTCTAACTGGTTCTCAAAGTAAATGGAGCTCTTGTGAATCATTGGTTTTCTTTGGTAGATAATAAATAGTTTTTATTTATTGCTGACTTTCAGCCCAACAGAAAAAACAAACTGAATTTCTGTTTTACATGTCACAAACTGCTAAGCAGGAATTACATCACGACCCAAATATCAGCCATGTAACATCTCCTGAGTTGTTTCCCTTCACTTATAGAACACTGCAGTAATGTAAATTCCAATTTCTTGAATTAAACCAGTTTTTCTTAGCTTGGAGGTTCAACAAATGGAGATTCCACTGTAGTTTCCGAGAATAATTACATATACAGTGCGCTTTCTTTAAGATCAACCCTGGTTAGAAAGTAAACTAGTTGTGGCAATCTTTCCAAAATAAATTCTCTCTTACTACACTATATCACAATTTAGCAATTATACTACTTTTACACTGTCTATTGACTACCCCAAAATGACCCTACATATGTAGGTCTACACATGCTAAAACTACTAATTAAAAATTACATGTAAATCTTCTAGAACCAAAGCTTGCAAGAAACCTCTAAATGTATGACAAATTAGCAATATTGCCAGTTGATCTTGAATGGCATAAATAGCTAAATGAATCACATTTTGCATTCATCATTGTCTCCCAGTCCGTATATCTTCTGTCTATTTAAAACCTTAAAAGATCAAGAATTCTTCTTCGGTTCCATAAATGTTCCAACTTTTACTTAACATATTTCCCATTGGATTTCTGGCAGGAGCCTATCACCTAGAATAGGCTTCTGATTTCTGGTTCATATTAATTTTAACATAAATTATATTGAACTGATTCTTTGTCATCAGGAGTGAGTTGGGAATGCACTTGATGAACGAACTAAATTGATCAATTTTTTAACTGCTACCATCCATTGGTTGACCTAGACAAAGAAATAAAAAAATAATTGCACATATTTAGTAATTACAGCTGGATGCTGACAGGTACATTAAAAACAGTTAGTTATTGCATACTCAAGACATACTGGGAAAGAAACCTGGTCAGCCAAAAACCAGCTGGCCCCAAACTGTCGTGGCCAAACTCAAATGGGGCAAGGCACAAGATGCTGCACAAAATAAGTCTGAAAGAGACTGTTGTTGCCTTATGCATCACAGGGGATAAAGTCAATTAAGTAAGTTGAACATCATGGCAAGTCTATACTGGTGACAAATAATGACAAATGGAGAATTACTTACCTCAGCAACAAAGTCTACCATCAGGGAAATGTGAATGTGGTGTGCTTCATCAACATTGCCATCATCTAGAGCTAATCAAAATGGCAAACAACTAAGCAACACAGACTTATGAAAATATGTAATAGGGTATATGTTTTTAGTGTACTACCAACTTCTTAAAGCAGCCCCAATGTATGTCAGGATATTTCCAGTGTCATTTTTTCCTCATGTATCAATTAAAATACTTTCAAACTGTAGGGGGTTCAATCAACACTCAAGCCTCGAGCCTAGTGGCCGAAACTGCCAGAGCTTATCCAGGTTTCAGTAGCATTGAGTAGCTAGGAATATTTTTTACCTCCCCCCCCCTCCCTAGATGGGATGCTAGTCCATCGCAGGGTTATCCCCCAGCAGTATTTCGCCAGTACCCATTTATACACCTGGGTGGAGAGAGGCACTGTGAGAGTAAAGTGGCTTGCCCAAGAACACAATGCAGTGCCCCGGTCGAGGCTCGAACCCGGACCGTCCAATCCAGAGTCCAGTGGACTAACCATTAGGCCAAACTGTAGCCAATGAGATAATTTTCATCAAAGAACTAAAAATCAACTAAAAATAAAAAGGGATGGTTACAACCAAAGAAGACAAACTACAGATTAGGAATAACAATGGAAAAATAGACAAAGCTCCATGAAAACTAACTGACATTAAAAAATTGTAGCAGAATTCAGAGATCACGAGTAAAAGGGTCAAATGAACGTGCTATTTTTACCTCTTGCAAGTTTAATCATTCTGCTCTTAACACCCTGACTAAGTTTTCCGTTAGTCCAATTTTGTGACATGACTTGTAGCCTTCTTGCAATATCATCTGCAACTCTTTTCTGAAAAGTAACAATGAGTTGATTGTTACCAAGGTGGAAGTGTCGACCAATGGAGGTATCAGCTGTGCATGTAATGTACATGCTGTTGTGCACATGTGGATAAAGAGGGACCATGGAAAGTGGCCAAGTGGGGTGGGGTGTTACCAATCTTAGTTCTATAGTCCCAGGGGTTTAAAAACAAGTTGGTAACTGCTGGAGTTCAGCTGGTATTTGATTATGCACATTCTCATCCCCAGAGCCACTTGTCCCTCTCAGCTGGCTGGGCCTGTGCACGAGGAACAAGTGGCATGATTTGATTTGCTAGAATCTAAGAACGAGAGTCCAGTAGCACGAGTCATTTTAAAATCTCTTTCTCATCAGTTAGTTTAAAATGGTTGATTTGACTGGACCCTGTTTGTTAGATTCAAGCCAATCAAATCATGCGTCCCCAGAGCCACTTGTTCCTCATCCCCAGGCCAAGCCGGCTAAGAGGGACAAGTGGCTCTGGGGATGAGAATGGACGGATGCTTAGCATGTCAGAGCTGCCTACTCTTCTCTTTCAGTAGCTAATACCGACTTCAAAACATTTTGAAACCTCTGGAGCCCGCTCTTCATTTGGTCCGTACCAAGAATGGGACTCTCTCTCCATATGCCGTGCATTATAGGAAGGAACTGACAAAGGTTGCTTGCAACAGCACCAGGAAATTGCAGTGAACAACTGGCTGTGTCTCATGCAATAGCAAGTGGAGTTAACTGACTGTCTTCCCAGCAAAAAGAACAGAAGAATCTAAATTGCCAACCTCTAAGGTGTCCATGAGCTTGTTCACAACATCCTGCAAAGCATCCATGGTCACTTTCAACCCTTCCTGGTCATCTATTGAACTAACACTGTTGTCATTCTTCTCTTGGCTTGATGGCGAGGTACTTCGAGGTGTATTACCAGCACTCAAAGACACTGGGGGTGCAACATGATTCCCTAGGGGTGGTGGTGGAGTCATACTATGTCCAGCTGGAAGATGGTTCACAACCCCATTTCCATGCGGTGAGACTGCTGGTGGAATAGGGCTCTGACCATGTACTGTGTATAACGGAGGTGTTATGTGACCTACTGGGGGTTGGTATGGTAATGGTGGGGGAGGTGTCACATGTCCTAGCGGGGGAATGGATGGCTGAGTAATAAGTGGACCTTCTTGATAACCTGGCACAGGAGCGGCAGTTGTAACAGGTGGTGCAATGGGATGAAATATCTGTGGTGAGCTGTGACTGTCATGATGATCATCTAAATGATCACTTATTTCTGCAGTTGACCGGATGCTGTGTAAGGGTGCAGTTCTTACTGGTTCAAAACTATGATTTTTAAGATCAAACAATGGCTGCCCAAGATTTCCAGATAGATTCTCTGTTGATTTGGCATGAACTGTAGGCGAGTTTGTGGCTTCAACTGAGTTGGCTGATACTTGATTCGTATTTGATACAACTGCATCGGTAAATGAAGGAGTAGATATGCTCCTTGTAAACATAGCTGGTACTGACGGACCACCCAAAAGATTGTTTACGAGAGGAGACGCTGTGGTTACTGGTGGGAGTGGCGGCGTGAAAAGTGGTTGTGTGACGCCATTGAGCTTTAGACCAGCAATACCTGAAGGAAAAGAAGGTTAAAATTAATGATTGTCATCTCATGGTTTGCATTACTTCTAGAATACCGTACAATAACAAGATGGTATCACTTTTGACAGACTTGCTTGTACTACCCCAGTTTGGCAATCTGAAGAAGTAGAACCCATACTGAGATTTCTTTCAAACTTTGCCTATCAATTGTTTGAATTAAGGATTTAATTTTTTTGAAATGAAAATGGGGGTCCCCATGCTTGTTTTGGAGTGACAGCACCTCCTTTATAAATAACAATTTCTTATATATCATTATGATTTTTGTCACAATTGGCTTATAAAATCCAGTGCATTTTCAGCTGTTGTTTCTTTTTCAACAATGGGAATTGGTCAATATTTATCATGTTGGAAGAAAGTTATTGCTCAATTCAGACAAAGAGAAAAACAGAAATGTGACTGCACTTGTTTGCGAGAAAATGATGATTTACTTCAATTCTGGCACGCTCCAGATATAACGAAAAAGCTGCCATGTTTAAATGTGCACACGCGCTGATCATGCGTCAAATTATGTGCAGTAAGGATATCCAATGCAAAACCAGGGAATCACCTTAAGACGGTTTCCACTGAACATTCAGGCAAAAAGGGGCAAAAATGAAGTTGAACATTTTGAATACAGTAAAGAAGAACTTATAGAGACTTCAGCTCTCAAGCTGACCTGTGAGAGAATTAAATTTTAAGTTCTCCATATTCCAATCAAAACGGACATTTCACATAAGTTCAAATCAAAATAACTCACTTTAAATGACATTTATCTAATTTATTAACTTCCTTGACAATGCTTCAGACTTAATCTCGGAGCCTCTTAGAGGAATGAATTGAAGCATGATGTTTCAATAATGCTCAAAATTTTACCATGCTATGAGCAGATTATTAGTATTTAATATTTCTGCACTTATTGTTTGAACTTTGCTCGGAATCAGACTTAATGGTAATGAGAATTTTAACGTTAGTCAATCAATTTGTAAAGTAAACAAATCTCGTGACTTAACAATACGAAGGGAGAAAATCAGAAAGATCTCAGTATGTTTCTCAGTCATCAAAAACTCTACTTACGTATACAGTGTGCCACATTTTCAAATGAGAATTTGCAGGAACTCAGCAGGAAATTTAATCAAAGTGTACGCTCTTCGCAATTCGTCATTCAATAAAACTGTGACAACGACCGTTGCCTAGATTTTTAGATAAGAAAAAAATTAACTTTAAAACTAAACTCACCATTGGCTACATCGTCTTGGTTTATAACAGATGCTGATACAGTTGCCGAAGGCGCTTGTCCTCCATGAAGCGCTTGTTGATGTGAAACTCTCTTTCGTAAATCTAACTTTGGTTTATTGGCGCTCTTGTTGTTGGAGAAGGCAAAAGTTGGTGGATCGTTCCAGCCACGCGCGGAATCGCCATTGTAAGCTATAATGCCGCCAGAGGCAGCTGAAGTGGAAGAGAAAACCATATCTGTCAGACCGTACAAAAGAACTGTACGCGTATGTTTGGAAAATTCTGGTTCTCGAAGGATTAATTTCCAGTGTTTTGACTTTATGAATATTTAGATCAGGTATAAATATTTTCTCTGTTGCCAAGAGTTTTCTTCTTCTTGGGGAACACATTTATGTGTATAATAAGTGTTTTCGGGCCAAACCAAATACTTTTAGAACGTTTAAAACGTGTACATGAAAGTTTTTATATGATAGAAATTCATTCAATTTTACCGCAACCGTTTCTGTCATAACATTCTAAGCTTATTTCTAGCGTGATATTTCTCTTCCACCAAATTGCGAAGTCACATCATGTGAATTAAATACTTGAACGAGGGAACTAAAGCCTACCACTTTTAAAAGGAATAGGCCTTAATCAAAGCCAGGAGAGGGTATCAGCGAACAAGAAAAACTTGGTCGTGAGTTAATTTACATTTTGAAGGAGAGCGCCATATTGCGTACGTTTCGACTCACTGATAATAAAATTCGAAATCACTTCGCACCTGTCTGCCTTCGAGCCAACATTGCCGTATTTCGTGTTCACTGATTATCAATGCGTTAAAAGGAAACACGACTGGACAACCTGAATGATACAGAACTTACCTCTTGGGCTCGGATCGCCCGGCATTTTCAGAGGAACGAACAATTCTTGAGTAATCGATCGCCAACTCCTGACGTGTCCTACCCTTATGACGTCATACCTACCGGAAGTCATAAAAACAGGAAACGACTGAAACAAGGAAGAAATAGACACAGATACTTTCATAAAATGCTAAAAATGGAAAGCTTTTCCCGAAGGGGTTATGGAATGCCTCCAAGGGCAAAATGTCCTAAGAGCAAGAGTTCCAGTCGTTGAAGTCTAGATACTATGAATTAAATTTATCTCTCTCAACTGTCTGTGACTTTCCCGAACATTTCCGAAAATTTACGAAGATTGACGTGCCATTCCTTCGCATCCGAATGCACAAGTGCTCGCAAGTCATCAAAACGAGTCAGTACAAACATGGTGGCACGAAGTTGAGCCGTAGCGGACCCGTAGCGGTGTTTTCGGTGCAAAATATTTGTCGGAGGTTTGATATTATCAAAGAGAGGATGGCAATATCATGCCCGATCAAACTGTTATTGTTCGTTTTGATGACGAGCGGAATTTTCAAGCCAGGTTGCGGTCAAACGGCAACTGGTAAGCCGCAGAAATCGTTCTTTTCTTCTCTTTTATATTTTCTAAGCTTTATTTTGGGTCCAGATGAATTTGCCAGACGAGTCAGCCCATGTCATGTGCATCAGCTTTAAAAAACTCTTCTTTCATCGCTCGACATACGACACAGCTAATTCACGTAAATGTAATGCTGTATCTGTTGGTGTGTACTTTAGATTCCAATGACTAATGAGCTTATTAATTTCTAAACGGGACTCTCTCAAGCAGCTCTCTAGCAACGTAAACATAAGCTTAAAGCTTTTCTAGAGTTTTTGTTTTTCAAAATAGAAAAGACTTTTCGTAATTCGACGCTCGTTGAAACTTGTAGAATTTAATTACGCTCTCGTTGGAGTGTGCCAAGGTCTAACCATGATGTTAATACACTTGTAGAATTTTAATTGGATAGAAAAATAATCAGGCTTATTCTGCACTGTGCCGACTTTTTTGGCTGTGTAAAGTCTTAGGTTTACTTCATCTTATGTCTTTTTCTAACAGAGAACATAGTTAGAAATATAAAGTTTAGTCTGCATAAAATATTTTTAGTGAAATCTCTGGAGATTCCGTGTTTAGAGAGTCAATATTACATTTTTGCAACGTCAAACCAAGAAAATTGATACCGAAACCGACAATTCATGTTTTGTTGCAGTTTCAGATGGCTTTGTTTATTTTTTCCAATTGTTGTTTCATGTAAAGCCAGTAAATTTTAACGATGTCTCCTGTTCAAGCTGGACAATTGTCAGCAGAGGCATTAGAAATATTGTGACTGCAAAAATTATGCAAGACAAGTACAAATTAAAATGGTTTGTTTGTGTTTTGAGCTTGTTTTTTCTGATGTTGTTAAATAATTAACACGTTACATGTAGGACGAGCAAGGGATGCAGATTAGGTAGATTGAACTTTGTCTCTGCTGCATGTCAATGTTACAAAATATGAATAAATTTATTTAAAGGTTTAACAGTTTCACTTAGAATTTAAAATACTGTTCTAAGAGGCTAACAGCAAAATATATACAAACCACCAAATTGTCTCAACTACTTAGTCATCTCTGGAATTAATATAATTATCTGAATATGATGGAAGATGTCTAAAATGTAACAAACATGTTATAAATATGTTATCTTTTTGCGGCCTTTATTGATATATCTAAAAGTGAAAAGTGAAAAGTGAAATTACCAAGGCAATGATTATTAATTTGGGAAACTGAACTGTGTAAGAGCTGTTTTCGATACTTATTTTCTAACTCATAATTCATCGGGGACCCCAAGTTAAAACAGAGAAAATCATAACCATGAAGGAGGTTTGGATACATGGTCTTAATTAGAATAGATTTTGACGGTTTTATTTCTTTGTTAGCTACTTAGTTTTTGTTTTGGTTGAGAAGATGTTTCAAACACTCGAGACAGTATTTCATCCGGCTATCCAAACACCTTGAATGTCGTCAAAAATACTCGGTTGTGCATCATATTTTCAACTCTCTTCTCGGGGTTTGGATATCCCGATGAAACACTGTCTCTTGTGTTTGATATATTAGATCAGTGACAACCTGCTGTGATTATTGATATTAAAAATATCATAAATCAACATTGAAATGGCGTCAACAGAAACTCAGAAAAAATCCGAGTCCCAGATGGGATTTGAACCCACGACCCTCCGTGATCTAGTCGGATGCTCCAACCACTGAGCTACTGGAGACTCTATGGTGAGCAAGGGTCAAATGTGGGTCTTGACTGGAACTGCATCGCACGGTTACTCAGTCAAATGTTGAAAGACACACATAGCCACATAGCTCTTAACTGCATCGCGCAGTCACATTAAAGCATATTGAGGATGCGACCAACCATGTGTGTCTTTCAACATTTGATGAGTAACCGCAAGATGCAGTTCCAGTCAGGACCCACATTTGACCCTTGCTCACCATAGAGTCTCCAGTAGCTCAGTGGTTAGAGTATCCGACTAGATCACGGAAGGTCGTGGGTTGAAATCCCATCTGGGACTTGGATTTTTTCCGAGTTTCTGTTGATGCCATTTCTATGTTGATTTATTTCTTTCATTGCTCTCTTGGAGGTTGGTTGGTCGCATGCTCAATATGCTTTAATGTGACTGCGCGATGCAGTTAAGAGCTATATGGCTATGTGTGTCTTCCTCATTTGACTGAGTAATCGCACGATGCAGTTCCAGTCAAGATCCACATTTGACCCTTGCTCACCATAGTTTCCAGTAACTCAGTGGTTAGAGCATCCGATTAGATTACGGAGGGTCGTGGGCTCAAATCCCATCTGGGACTCTGATTTTTTCTGAGTTTCTGTTGATGCCATTTCAATGTTGATTTATTTCTTTCATTGCTCTCTTAAAAAATACCATGATGCCAAAATTCTGTTTGGACTTTTAACCATGTTATGCATTTTTCATAAGAAAGAAATAATGATTTTGTTTCCTCTGTTTTACTGATGTCTTTTAGTAACACCTGAAAATTAAATTGTATGGTTTTTTTTTTGTCAGCAGCATTGGGTGATCTTGGTTCACCATTTCCTTTGTTTTGAATCTTAGTATTCACTCTTTCCTTGCCAATAACTATCTGCCAGAGCTTAACCGGCTTTCTGTAGCATTAAATGACTAAGAATATTTCTACTCCCACCTAAATGGCCAGGGTACTAGTCAATCGCATGGTCACCTCCCCTCACCAGTAACCATTTATAACCCCTAGCTGGAGAGGAGCATTATGCAAGTAAAATGTTTGTCTTAATTTGGAGACCAGTGATCCTGACCCTACTGTGCCTCCCTACCAATAACTGCAAGGCACTCAAATGCATATTTATAGGGCCAGTAAACCTTGACTTTGTACCATACTATCATTGGTCAACAATATGGATATAATACATTTTACACAGTGATGTTTTTATAGTGACCCATTTGTTATCTGATTTCTGTTTCAGGATTGGAAAATCCGACAGAAAGTGAAAAGGTGAATCTTGAAGCAATCACTAAAATACACTTTCACCTAGATGACGATCGCAATGGGAAGGTCGACTTGAGTGAATCAAATGAGGTGAGTGGCCATGGGTGAACATGAAACCAAAGGCCGTGACAGTTACCCCCAGAATCAGAATGGGGTGCTCTGAGGAAAGAGTTACATGGAATGTTGAACCCACAGTGTTATAGTACTAGTGCCATAAATCATTTATGACAAAGAGGAGCAAGAGGGTTCTCCCTCTAAAAAATGACTCTCCAGGCACATACACTTCCCAATCAGCTCCAAATGTCCATTTGTCATGAGTGTGGACAAACAGAAGAGTCCGAGTCCCCAACAGAATTCAAATCTATGACTGCTAGATACAGTAACATCTGGGTGCTCTAACCTGAACTAAGCCATGGATACCCTCTTGGCCATTAAATAATCAATAAAACAAATCACTGCTAATTGTTTATTAGTGTTGATGGACATGTTTTTAGCACTGCTGTGCTAATTTGGGACACTGTAAAATAAGGAAACAGAAAGTTGTTAAAAATCCCAACTGGCAGGAGGCAGACCAGTTGGCTATTTACAAAGCGTGGAGGAGTTGAATTCAGGGCCACCAAAAACAAGTCTGTTTTAGTGGTAGGGAGGAGGACTTGCCCTAACCACAAGGCCCTGCTCACCTCCTCCCATTAACTCTGCTATGCCCATGTGTGACATATGTCCTGCATATTGCTGAATTCAGCAATGTCAATTTAGCATACATGTTTGATTTGTTTGAATTCTCTAGTTCATGCGTGATGAACTGCAAGTAACTGACAAGGAACGACACTCACACTTTCATGGCAATGACGACTTCATTTCTGTGGATGAACTTTGGCAAAGCTGGGTTCAGAGTGAAGGTCAGAATTATCTTCAGTATTCATGGTATTGCTCCTTGAGGTGCCAGATCCATGCATGAGATTTCATTATGTGACATTTTGCTATCAATGGACTATGACCTTTACAGCGAGGAGCCCAAATGCACAATGACTTTCAGTTTCATGCAGGCATTATCCAATCAGAAGTGAGCGCTGTGAGAGTTGTCTTTGGTTTGTGATTGGATAATAATTTCAAGAAAGAATGTGAATTTATTAAAAGCAGTCACACTTTGCCATGGACTCCTTACTGTGAAACTGTGCGCACTAATTATCTTGTTTATGAATTGCAGTTCACAAATGGAGCACCACAGACGTTATTGACTGGCTAACAAATTCTGTTCATCTTCCACAATATGCTGAAGTCTTTAGCAGTGCAGGAATCAATGGATCAGTTATACCACGGTAATGGGCTTTAAAATAAATATTTTAATTAGATATTGTCCTCAGGGCTGAAATATAATAAAATTGTGATATGTTAAATGTTGTCCCACATGTTTTCGTTTTCGTTTAATGTTCTTGGTTTAACTAGTATGTATACATTTTCATACATTATCTTTTTTTATCTAAACCTCATACAATCTAACTTGTAATTATTAAAAAACATCATTCTTGTTTAGGACTAGTGATGCTGTGATCAGCTCAACAGTTGTTGTTGTTTGTTTTTTCCTTTAACATCAATGGTACATTAAACATGCCAGTCTGTGTCTGTGTTTTTTAAACAACAACTGCACAGTGTATATAAGAAACACTGAATGGGATGAAGTAGCTCCAAACATTTCATAATAAATTACTTTTTCTGATGCTATTTAAGTATGAATGATGTTTGAATTTATGAACAGCTGTCATGAGTCAAACCATATAATACATTGCAACATATTAACGATACATGTACAACAAGTAATTTTTTCCCTTTAAACATCCATGCCCTGAAGCTATAAATAGCTGGAGATTCGCAGTAGGCAATTTCAATTTTGTTTCGCTTACTTAAGTGAGAAAAACCCACTTAATTTCATGAATAAATTATTAATTGAAAGAACTTTGTATGTCAGCCATTTTGCCTTTCTACCTCAACAGACATGGCAGCCAAAAAGTAAAGTTTTAAGTACAGGCATTCAATATTTTATTGCACATGTTTCGGCTACTGTAATTATAAGTCTCTTACCTGCAAGCTTCAGTTTTAATTTTAACACAACTTGGTCTTTCAAAATTGTTTTTTTCATGGGATTAGCACAGTGTAACTTCATGGCTAATCTTAAAATCCATAATCAACAGGTGGTTTGTTAAAAACATTGCTCAAAGTCTCATTTCTCAATACATGCAGTTGTTGACTATTATTATGTCTTGAGAAACTTGGGATTAATCAGCAACACTGAATTTTCTAAATACAAACCATTCCTTGCACTTTTTGCAGTGTCTCCTGAATAAATAAGAATTTTTTTGAAGCACCTTTATAAGAAAAATGTATTCTTCGTAAATTTTGTGATTACTTTTTTTCAGTGCACACAGTTTTAGTAGCTATCCAATTCATTTTGCAATAAAAGTACAAAGTTACACATAAGGCGTAACTGTGTTCCATATTTGGGTTAAGTTTGGCTTGTGTTACTAGGTTTTATTAAAATTAAGTGAAGCTGTCCCACATTTCATTTGTGATATGTAGGCTGGCGATAGAGGAGAATGGTTTATTGCAGAACGAACTGGGAATAAAGGACCCGAAACATCGCAAGAAGATTGGCTTACGCGCCATGGATATTGTTCTATTTGGACCACCATTTAGTAAGTACTCTTACATAAATTCTGACTTGCTTTCTTAAAAATGCTCACAATTTTATGCAATAAATGATTCTTTCCAGACTTTTAATTTTTATTAATATGTTGTAAATCGACCATTTCTGGTTTCTTGAACTTTCAATTAAAACCTTTAAGTTAGGAGGTTGTTTAAGGGTGGGGTTATTTAAGGTTTTTTCCAAATAGATCTGCACTTTGTTGTTCTACGTCACCTGAGGGCATTTTTGGGATTGCAAAATTTGGCCTTCCTTCAATTTCTTTCCTTGGTATATTTTAACAAATGTTATTAATATTTTTAAAATTTTTAGATCAGATCAGTTTTTTTACAACCTTGTTCTTTTCAATTGTGGAAATGAGCCAATATTAATATTTCTCAATCAATGTTTAAAATTCTACAGGTGGTGGATTTGAAATGAGACTCTGTGAAATAATGATAATGTAACTTTTGAAAGGAGCTGATGAGTGTGTTCTAACTTGCAATTATATAGCTTTTGAACACACATACTAGTAATTGCCTTTTTCACAGAAAGATTCAATTTTACTCACTCTAGGGGTCACATTCATCAAGCTGAGACACAAACAATGTCACAAAACATTTGTCAGCTGAGTTAAAGTGACGAGGGTTAAAGGAAATTATAAATTAAAAAATTATATCCCTGAGCTTTCAGACACATGAGAATCTTACCAAAACTGCCTTTTGTTTGGGTTCCAATTGAAAATACATGCTGGAGATCTATGTGCAATAATAATATCAATAATAATAATAATAATAATAATAATAATAATAATAATAATAATAATAATAATAATAATAATAATAGTAGTAATAATAATTATAATAATATTAATAACAATAATATAACAATAATGATATTTAATATTTGTTATGTGCTTTTTCTCTAAAAATATTCAAAAGCGCATTACAAATGTATTATTATATACAACTAATTAAAGATAAAACTTAAATCAAGAATAACAATTTTACATTTCAATTAAAAAGTAAGATAAAAATTTATAGTGATAAAAATACAATATTTAATGAAATAAAAAAAGTAATAAAAATTCTAACTAAAAGCCTTAAAATGTGTTTTAATGGCACTTTCAAAAGTCTTGATATTATGTTATTGTCTTATTTTCAGTGGTAGGCTGTTCCACAGACAGGGCTGACACTATGCTAAATGAATGATCCCCCGTAGTCTTTTTTGTTTTAAATCACGGTCTAGATAGTAATGTACCATTATTGTTGCGACGCAGTTGGTAATTTGAGGCCGGTAATACTGATATCAGCTCAGGTAATGTGGTGCTAATGCATGAAGTATAGATCTTGAAGTATGCAACCTCGTTCATTGCGCGGACAGCCTTGAGGGGTCTGGTGTTGGACAAGACACAGCTATATACAGTAATACAGTAGGTATTTCAACAGTAGGTTGAAATGTTACCTGAAGTGCCTCTCTACAACTGAGAGTATTATTGGGTACTAGTGTTAGGCCAAGTGACCTGACAAGATGCTGGGAGGCCAGGGGAGGCGTCGACTAGCATATGTATCCCATCCAGGGGGGGGGGGGGGGTAGTGATACTCCTTCTTGTAGCCATTTCATGCAACAGACCAATTCCTAGGATTGAAACTGGGAATACTCAGTCTGCATGGATTCAGCAATATGTAAAACAATGATGATTTCTCAGTAGGGCATAGCCTTCTGAAGGATGTTGTTGTAGCATTCTCTGTGCTAGTTGCTACTGTTGGTTGTTGGATGGCTGTGCTACAGAAACGCAAAGCCAAGGAACAAGTGGAACGCATGATAAAAGACATGAAAATATTGCAACAGGCTGAGGATGGTCTTCAGGAGTTACAAATGAGGTGAGGTTTTGGCCCTTCTCTCCATTTTGAGGTTGAGGGGAGGACATGATTAATATGTTGTCAATCTGGTGTAAATTTGTTTACCATTAATGAACAAAAATATGATTTCCACTCCGTATTGCACAATCTCTGCCTGCACTTAGGAATGGGTGTGAATAAGTTCATGGATCAGCAGATTTGGCCTGAAAAAGTGTGCTGATTGCAGATTTTTGTGAGAAATTGAGTGGACTCAGAGATTTTGAAAATGCAGCAGATCACAGATTAGCTGATAATTTTGGTTTGGATTCCGGACTCTCCATGTCATGAAGGGTGGATCATGAATATTAAATAAATGTAGTTTGGATGAAGGATCTTTGGTCTGTCTTGGTTAGTATGTTGGCATTTTGTGTTCAGAGAAGACGCAGACAACCACCTTGCATTAGAATTGTCACAAAAACAAGCAATGACAGAAATGAAACCAGGTCCATAAAAACAACATAATTATACTTATTTGTGTGTTTAAAATTTACCCGTACATCTACATGTACTGTCCGTGGCTGTGAAACCATACCATAGAAAGTTTTCAGGGAATGCAGATCCAGATTTGAATGAGAATAATCGTTGGTGCGGACTGATGGATTTGGTCAAAAAAGAAGCACACAGTGAATTTCAATAACAGCGCTAGCTGTATATCAGTGGACGTTTGTAACTGATGTGATGCACGTACATGCAATGCTCTTTTAGGTTGGCTAAAGCCGAGGATGATCATCAAGTAGCTATTGCAGAAAAACTTGACTTGGAAGCAAGACTAAATGAAGAGATGCAAATATCAAAGGTAAATTTAGCTTTCTTCATAAACTAAGATAGCTTTCATGACTTGGATTTGGGTTTAATTTTTGGCCATACATAAATTATAACCCAGGAACAACAGAATCCTGATTTTTTTGGGGCGAAAACGTATTTCCCTTACTTCATTGGAAAACTGCAATTTAATCCCCCAATTTTTCAGACATTTTCATTTGCCACCTCCATGATGGAAGTTTGAGAAATCGGTATTCCAGTCTGTACACATATCCAGTAAAAGGGCTGAAGCATTTGTTTTAAAAGTGGTTATTACTGTTATTAAAATTCATTCACATTTTGAAAGCTAGATATGGATCATTCTCTTATTTTCATTCTTGGAGTTAAATACTGTAAACCACAGTAAGATTATTGTCAGTAGCTGGCTTTACATGACAAACACCTGAGAATTCTGGCTCCAAATGTCAAGGAAGTTGCATTCTCTTTTCATTCTGTTCAACTCTACTCTCTGCATGCTGTGAAAAGGTCCAAAAATACCATTGTTGAAGAAAGATGTGGAAAAATACTGTGGCTGGGGGCCTCATTATAATTTTTTTGCAAATTTTTCTGTTAGAAGTGCAAAATTCAAATGGAATGGAAATCAAATGCAATCTTTATGTTTCAGAATGAAGCCCAGTTATTGTCTGAAACTCGCACAGGGACAGAAGAACAATTGCAAAAACTGAAGCTTGCAGAAGAGGAGTTGGCGCAGGTGTGTCGTAGGAACTAAGAGAAGCACTGACCTTTGAGAATGCATGCCAAAGAGGGGAAAATTTGTCTTCCGGTTCCTGTTTGTGGCTCAATAATTTCTGGAGTTAAGGTCCCTATTGTCACAATTCAATAGAGATCAACAGAAGGTGGCTCTGCCTAAGTACAGGTGTTTAATTTTGTTGTTTGTGGCATGAAGAGGCTTTGACTACTGCCACTACTCGGTGTTATAGATGAAGAATCCACATGGAAAGATGTACTCAGAACTTTACACAATGATGCCCTGAAAATCTCCCCTGTATAAATCACTACATCACTACTGTTTAACAAAAAAGAATGTTGTCAAATTTGTTTCTCCAACCTAGTTATATATTTACATTAATATTGGCCGCTTTTGTTGGTGACACTTCTTTAGGTTCGTCGAGCTCTGAGGAAGGCTGAGAAAGAACTTGAATATCAGTCTTGGAAAGCACCATCTGTTCTGAAGCAATGGCTTCAGATGACATTTGATAAAGAAACTAAGCACTTCCAGCATAAAAGAACTGTTGCTATTAAACAGATGAAAGAAGCAAAAGAAGCAGTAAGTTCAGAACCTGTTTCCTTCAGTTCAGTGTCTGTGGTATCAAATGAGTTTTCTACATCTGAAATTTTTTTCCCAAAAGCACACACTCAAATAACAAAACTGTTTCCCTCCAAAAATCCCTGAGTGGGTAACATTATAAAATCTATGACATCATTGTGCTACAATGCACTGTTGGCTGTGAAAGTTGACCAGTGACTGCCACTGCAATGATCCCTGGATTTTACTCTTCTGTGGTCCCAGGAAGCAGTTAATTTTGTTTCCAGAGAATCTAGATGTTTTATGCATCATTGAGATTCTTGTGAAACAAAATTAATTACTGCTTTCCTGATAATTACCTGATGTTGATTTCTTTTCCTGTTCTTTGAAACAAATAGTGTGAGAGAATAAAGAAGAAAAGGAATAGCTTGATTGGGTCACTTCGCCTGGCTCATGATCTGTCGATTGACGAGGTTGATCAGAAGATTCTTGCTGCAAGGTATGTCTTGATTCTGCTGTTTGGCATCTTATGTTTTATAAGCAGGCAAGAAAATGGCATAAAAATAGGAACAAATTTAACTATTCAGAGTACTTAGTAGCAGGGCTGAAAATCACACTGGGCATTAAGGACAATGGCTGACCAAAATAATGTTTCAGGTTAAATCCCAAATGTGGTCCTGAAGACAGAATGTCCAGACATTTTTTGTCTTTCAAAGCAAATGTCAACGAGCAAGGATGGCACAGTTGGTTAGTGTGCGGCCCTCTGTGCGAGAGGTTCCGAGTTCGATCCTTGTGACCTCACATCCTTGTTTCAACTTCTTTCCATTCTGTGTAGGTAGCTTTACTACGATTTTCAGTTGAGCGCAACACCACGCAAGTTTCCACACAAAGTTTTTGACGTCAGAAAACTTTGACGTTTCCAATGGCAACGAGAATGCAAAGCCAGTTTTGACAACTTAATTGCACAAAGGTTTAATCTGCATCAGTTAAAAATACTGCAAAGAGTTGTGGCAGTGAAAAAAATTATTTATCAGCAGTTCACTTCCGTGATCGCTCGTGCAGAACGTCGCCTGAGGTTGCTTCAAATTTTGAAATTTGACAAGCAATCATTCAACGTTTGACAGCCAATTAGGAGACGTTTTTTCTTCACATGTTCATGCTTGTTTCCATTGGATACATTCTCGTTGCCATCGGAAATGTCAAAGTTTTGTGTGGAAACTTGCATGGTGTCACACTCAACTGAAAATCGTAGTAAATACCCTTAAAATGGAGCACTGGTGGAAAAGGGCCCCAGGGGTAAAATGGGAGAATACCCTTTCAAGGGTAAAGGAACTACCGATGTTAAATAAGGTGTACCTTTACCTTTGTGTTGACAACGCATTATCAAGGAATTATGTAATGCAAAATCCAACCTCACTACTGTTTTGTCCAATAATAATGGTTCATTCATCGCAGGAAAAAAAATATTTGTAGTCCTGAGTAAATGGGCCAGGGAGTTTTAGGACAAAAAATGCAAAAAAAATGAATTTCTGTGTGTTCAGTGGTGTACACTAATTTAGGGATTTCATGGAGGAGAGTTAGAGGAGAGTTAGAGTTAGAGGTTAATGCTACTGTTCAAGTGGTGCTATTGATTTGTCTTGAGAGTTTTAGCATACAGATACTATTAATAATAGATTTTTAGACTGATTCCTCTGAACAGATTTACAACAAATTTCTTTGCCATAATTATAGTATGTTGCTGCAGTTTCGCATTTCAAATGAAAGTGTTTTTAATGTGTTTTTTGGAATTTTTAAATTGTCAGATCGGCTCTTGCTGAAGTTACCAATGAGCTGGAGGAAAGACAGCACAGATGGTCCCAAATAGAATCACTGTGTGGATTTCAAATTATGTCGCAGACCTCTTTTGGTATCGGTAAAAGTAATGGGAACCACCCTCATACAGGCTCTGCCATAGCAGAAGCTCTTGTTAATGTTGCTAACGTAGCTGGTGTCAGTTCTGGAAGAAAAATCTCCTCCAGTGCGACACCTTGGAAAATGATTTCAGAGACCGACACAGCAACAGAAAGCAAAGAAGATCTTCCTCCTACGTACTCCACTGTTGCTGCCAATGTTGGCACACGTGATGTTGAAAAAGAACGTGCTTTTGAAAAAAAAAACTTGGGCGACCAGGGGTGTAATGATCTTGAGAGTAATCATCACGACCTGATGCCAGAAAAAGAAGTTATGTGTTACAATATGAGCAGCAGTCACCCAAGTCACCAATTAGGAGCAGAAGCTATGACTGAATCAGGCAAGCCTTTAGAACATTTGTCATTATCTTGTGGGCAGTTAGAAGAGGAGGAACCAGCAGCAAATTATGTCTTGCCTGAGTCACCAACTGTAAAGTCAAAAAAGAGATTGAGTTGGTTTGGTAAGAGGCAAGATTCTACCACTGAGAGTGAATCTTCGTCAGCCCCTGAAAATGAGGATGAAACCAGAAGAAAGGTAAGGTGGTTGTGGAGGTCGGCAGTTCGTAAGTCAAAGGGGCAGAGAAACCCAGCAAGCAAAACAGAAGATGGTGCACCAATGGCAACGTCAGTGGAAAAGTTGAAATCAGGATGAAACTCAACTCGAGATAGTTGTCTGGGTATGGGCCCAGTTTGACTGTTGTTGTGCAGCTCTTGTTAAGAAGAGGCCCTTTCTACAACTCGCGTAGCTTGAAGATTTTCTGCCATACATGCATGTTGCAGTTTGAGGTATATCTTCATTTGGTGAACTGCTGTTGCAAAGCCAATGGCCTTGCTGATATTGTGAAATCAGGGAATCAATTAAATGGAGCCCTTGAAAGATTGCAAGAGCTTGCTAATTTCCTTTTTGGAGAAGAGTATAATGTGGATGTGATATGTTTTGTCAAGATCCAAATTTCTTTAGGAATTTAACTGTTGTAAATTGTATGTTAATTTTTCTTTGAATTAAAAATATAATAGGACCATAGTTGCAAAATACTTTATCAGGTGATAAAAGTTTTATCATGGACAATGTGTACAGTATTGTCAAGGTTTATTTATCGGTTAAGGTATGTATAATAGAAATATTGTCACAGGATTTTAAGCGAGGTATACATAGTTTTTAAGTGAGTACATATGCTGATTTTATTGGGACAAAATTTAAGTTTTTTGGCATATTTGGTCTAACTTGTAAGTTTAAAGTAATTAATTGGGAGGTTTACAAGATCTTTATTCTAAACGTACAAATCATCCTTGCTAAAGAGTGAACGTTCAAAGTGTTTGCTTTTCCCATATATTTTCCATACTTCGGTTTCTCAATTCTTTCCCGTTGACTTAAACGAATCCAACTTCACTAGGTGCAACTCTGGTCATTTGAGTCAGTGTCTAAAAGTAAAGTACTTTATACACAACTGATAACATGAAAGGCATTAATTCAGGAATTCTCGACAACTTCAATCTGGTAAGGATCATTTAAATGAAATTCAGTGTCTTGGAATTTATATTTTCTCAAACCATTACAATAGCTCGCTTGATTATTTGCAGGTATTATGGCATTGTTATAAATAAGTAGGAAATTAAGTGAGCTAATGTTTGGTATTCTGAACATTGTTTAAAAAGTCTTGAACTAGGAAATTCCCTTCTCATCCTGAAGCAGTAAACAGGAACTTTGACATGTTAGATTTTACCAAATGCAGTGAAATGGTCAAAATAATGTTGACTTACGGCCACCTAAAAACTTGCAAAGAATGAAAAACAACTATTTATTGGTGGGTTTTCTTTAAATCCTCAGAGGAGACAGCAAATAGTTTTATTCCGTTGTTTTGATCCAAAGTTGTGTGTGCGTTAGAAAAACAGTTTTTTACGGAAGTTTTTTGCTGTTTTTATGCGAGAAGGAAATTTCTATGTCACAGGGTATCATTCCTGTTGTTGAATTTCTCATTCTTTTTAATCACAAAAGATCTCGTAATAGTTGTTATGCAAATACATGTACACTCCTGTTTTTTGTATAAGTTTACTGTGGTATTCTATTGTGTTTTTGTTGTGGGCTTTTTTGGCAGTTTATACTTATTGTTGTTTCAGAGTAAAAAGCAGTATCTGAATAGGACTCTGTAGTGTTTGTTAGAGATCACGTTATCTAAGGAATTGCGAATATAATTGTATATAATTATTTGTTCATTGTGGTTTATCAGTTGAGGTTCTTTTGTGGTGTTGGAGAAACTCGGAAAAAATAATTTATTAGCAAATAATATATTTTTAGTCATCAGTGAGAGAATAATATCAAACCTAGAGTATTGAAACAGATATTTAAAAAAATAAGGACATTAATGTAATTACACATTTGCACTCTGTCGTCATTTGACAACAACCAGAATTCATTTTGTTTCTCCTTTATTTAAATTTTTTAATCCCAGTGGGTTTTAAATAACAATTGCCCTAATTAGAACAAAACAACGAAAACTGAAGGAATCTGGAAGTTGTAGTCAAATGACACCATCATGAAAATAGCCAATTAGAAACATCAGAAGAATTCAGGATGAAATGAGGTCAGGGGTGGTGTTGGGTGGGCAGACTGTGCTGTTATCGTATTTTTATTGAAGCTATCAGTAGTCATCTGTATGATCCAAACAGCTTGGGATATCAATTAGTTGCTTTTAGAAAGCATTACACATTATATTCTATAGGGCATCTCAGTTAATAAAGGGGTGGAATTTTTAGATGGTCTTGTTGACTGGCTGGCAAAAGTGGTTGATCAGTAGATGCATTTCTGATAAAAGCTTGTGGACACTAGTAAAATAACTGTTGACAGACAGGGGTTTCAAAACAAGGTGGTGACTGCCGGAGTTCCACCGGCTACTTGACTGCTATGCCACTGGCAACTCTGGTCATAGCAATCAGCTTGTGACCCAAAAGCTCGCCTATAACAGCCGCCTACTCTTCCAGTCGATGACACCTACTTCAAAACATTTTGAAACCCCTGAGTGTTATATTTCTATCCAGTGGAAAATTGCTGGTATCTAAACCATCAAAAACATGTTACAGAAAAAACTTACTTATTTCAGGTGAATTCTTTATTACTTTTGTGTCCTAGACTCAAACTTTCAACAGTACCCTTCAATACTACTTAACAATAAATTTACTTTTTGTCTAAATCTCTACAAATTTAAGTCATTTTATCTTTTGCTACCAATGGCTTTATTATGATGGTATCCAAGACATTATAATTTTCCACATTCTTAAGCTGTGCCAATGTATGAGCACGGTTTCCCAGCCTTCTTAATTGTCTCTAGCAGTTCATCTGAGGACAGCGGAGATGTCACATACACACGCTGCTTATCCATGTCGATTTCAATGTTCTGTTCCCCTGGTGAAAAATATTACAATTTAATATTTCAACCTGCCTGTAGGGAGGGGCGTGTGATGGCTTGATGGGTGCCTCTGCTCCCCATATGCATACCCACCAGCCCCCAGAGTACAAAAATCTGGAAATGTCTAGAAATCTTTGCATTTCCGATCGTAAACAGCTCAAATATGAGCACTAAATCCAACCGGGAGATTTGATGAAAAACTTGGAGACTCCCGGGAAAACTGGGAGAGTTATCAGGTATGCACATGAGAAGCGGACGTTTACCTGTCGTGGACCAATGGCACAAAAGAGTAAAAAGTGAGTGAATGCTACTCTAATGCCCCACCTCCCCTGCAACCAATCAAAAGGGCTTCCACATGATTCTAAGTTCCATTATACACAAAACATTTCCCCAAGTGTTAGAGTGCCCCCCAAATTTTAATCCATGCTGAACATGAGAAATCATAATTTTTAAACTATTATTTCCAAAACATTACGCCTGCCATTACTGGTTCTTTGCCTTGTTCCAAGGCTTGGTTGCAATTTGGAGAAAGTGACACCAAAGGCCAAAAACTACCATAAAATTATAATAGCAATAACTATTGATAATCAAATGAAGAGCAACAAAAACATTTGACTCATTCCTTGTGTAATTTAGTTTTCTGATAATTTGTTACTATAATTGCAACCCTGTGAGGTAGTTTTTCAACCTTTGACATCACTTTCTCCAAATTGAAGTCAAGCCTTGAAATAACACAAATTAATGGCTGCCATAAATTCTCTCGTGTAAAAATGAATATCGTCAGTTTTGTCTTGGACACTTTGAAGTAAGGACCCTTCAAAAGGGGGCCCCAGGGGTATTTACCTTTCTTGTTCAGAACGCGGGTGACAGCTCCTGAACAGCCCTCGCATGTCATTTCCACTTGAAACTCATGACGCTTTTGTAGAGATACAAGAAGTTGGATTAAAACAAAGCAATGTTTTGCATCAAATTTGTTAACTTCTGTATAATCATCGATGGGGGATGTAGGGATTGACTCCTGTTACTCTGCCACCCTACCCTGCCGACAAATGCCTACAAAGTGGATAGCCAACCAATTCATCCCACCTGGCCTTACCTCGAGTGCCTAAACAAATTTATTAAAATTGTTGTAAATCAAATCATTCGAATAAACGAAAACACATTAGGATAATGTATCTTGACGAATTCGTATGAATTCTGCAAGAAGGCAACTACATACAGCCAAATCAGTTCAGTTCTGATCAATATTTAAAATTGATGCTTTCCGCAAGCTCATTGTCCAAGAAGAATTGATTTTTTTTCAGTAATTTTCAGTCACCACAGGTTTCCATAACTTGAAGAGCAAGAAAGATTATAAATATACAGAAATAGAGCATAACATCAAGATGTCTGGGACTACGAAAAATCTGTTCTTGTTTCATCACATGCGCTACAAAGTTAAGTGTAGTGTTATGTTCGTAAATATAAAGGTGTTTTTCTGACTTCAACAACAACCTTTGGTGATTACTGTATTACCCTTACTAACTGAATTAACACCAAGACAGCACTTACTACAGCAGCCATTTCACCACCAAAATCAAAAGCGGCCAAAGGCAGTCACGAAGATCAGTGGCGTGCTCGAAATGAATAGAATTTCAAGTAGAACAAAAGCCCCCGGCTAGGGTAGGGTAAGAAAGAGAAGATCGACATTTTAGAAAACCAGACTGAGAGTGGGAAAAGATGTTTTCCGTAGCAGTACATATAAATATAGAATGTCATAAAACAAGCAATTATGATGTAATAGCCGTCCACAAGTAGCTGCTTTCCCTACCCACTCTACCCACCACAATGAACGCGACCCTCACTATCACTGCAAAGGGAGACTACCCAAGGGCGTCTCGTCACGCTCCTCGTTGCGGGGGAGTCAACACATACATAGGGGTGATTGGCCACTTCAGAAAATACCATAATACTCTTTGCTTGTCCCCAAATTTCTGGATAAGCATTGTTTTTGTTTTCTCTTGTCCCATGAGAAACTGGAAACAATGCTTATGCAAAATTTTGGGGACAAACAAAGAGTATTATGGTTAGTCTGTGTACAGCCGCCCCTCTCCTCAGAGGGGCCCTCTCCGAGTTTTTTTGGAGGGGAGGGGCGGCTGTACACAGGCTAGAGCTGATTTGCCAAAAGCCAAGAAATAATTTTTTACAACATCGGCAGGTCCACGATGGAGAAACCGACAGAAGTTATCGTTATTGGTGGCGGAATAAGTGGTCTTTGTGCTGCTAAATTACTTGCTCTTGAGCATGGCATTAGTGTTGTTGTTTTGGAGGCAAGAAATCGTGTCGGTGGAAGAACTAATACTCTAGAAGACCCCAAATTTAAGTACGCTGATTTGGGTGGAGCATACATTGGACCTACTCAGAACAGAATTCTACGTGTCGCGAAAGAATTAGGGATTCAGAATTACAAAGTTTACAATGAAGGAAACATTGTTGAGTTCCTGGACGGAAAAAGACGGGTATTTTCTGGGGATGTGTCGACGTGGAATCCTCTCGCAATTTTAGACTATTACAATATGATTCGTACTTTGGACAAGATGGGTGAACAAATCCCTTTGGACGAGCCGTGGAAGTCACCAAAAGCTGCCGAATGGGACAGCATGACAGTGAAAGAGTTTTTCGACAAGAGTTGTTGGACAAATTACACCAAGAAACGTATGATTCAAATCTACAATGATGCAATGGCTGCCGAGCCCGAGGATATGTCTTTGTTGTATTATTTGTGGTACCTCAAGTCAGGTGATGGAGTTCTTAGGGTCGCGGCGATTGAGGATGCTGGCCAGGAAAGAAAATTTATTGGAGGATCTCAACAAATTAGCAACAGAATTAGAGACAAACTCGGGGATAGGGTAAAATATTTTACTCTCATGTTTTGACCAATAAATTATCCATGCTTATGTTAATATACAAGGGGGTAGGGAGTTGATCATAAATATTCCGTTGCCTCAGGGATAGGCCACAGAAATTAGTTAACATTCCCAGATCATTTTTCATATTGCCCATTTAATTTGAAAATGTAGTCCAGATCAGTCAAGTCTATTTTGAATTTGTTGTGTTACTATAGAGTCCCTTGTTATTCGGTGCATTTTGGAACAGTCACATGATCCCTTAATCCATACTAGAGGGACTCCAAGCCCCAAGACTTATATAAATCCTGGTTCACTCTAGCGACATAACATGGCCTATCTTTCCTTATGTTGTTATGTTTATGTAGCTTTATGTCATTATGGTCACACTGCTGGTGACATAAAACGTAATTGAGTGAAAGGTCTTTTTGCATTTGCGTGACCTTGTCGTTATGTCGGCCTTATGTCGCTAGTGAACCAGCCTTAAGAGACCAAATGTCATGTGCATTCAGATTCACTTGGTACCGCCCCTTTTTGGTTGGAGAAAACTAGATGGCCTTGCAGCTCCTATAACCTCTAAATTTCAGTGGCAGGGATAGTGTTGCAGCCTTATTGTTTGGGCTAGGGTCCATTGTTTGTGTTGTTTGTTCTTTTGTTTGGTGAGACCTTGTAAGAGCTGCGAGGTGACACCCCCTCCCCCCCCTCCACACACACATGCACCCAAGGAATTTCCACTCCCTTTTGTACAGGTGGTCGGGGGGAAGGGCAGGGTGAGTACGGAGATTTTCTGGAACAACACAATGTTATAACCGTAAGTACTCTTTTTACGATTTCAATTACTAGGTGATTTTTTTACGGTTCTAATATTTTAGGTTCCGGTAATATTTTTGTGGTTTTAATAGGTTATTTTTAATGGTTTTAATGGGTGATATTTTTGCGTTTTTTACGGTGTTAATAGGTGATTCTGAACAGTCCAGTGTGCTGCCTGCAGCAAGATGCTGATCATGTTGTTGTTACCTGTGAAGACGGCAAAAAATACCAAGCACAGTTTGTGATAAGTGCCATGCCTCAAGCTCTCCTCAACAGTGTTTCATTTGATCCACCCCTCCCTCCCTTGAAAAATCAACTGATCCAGAGGATTCCAATGGGTTCAGTAATAAAGACAGTCACATTTTACAAGAAAGCATTTTGGCGTGAAAAAGGATTTAATGGGGTATTAATATCTGACTGTAGTCCTGCTTATGTCGCTGTTGACGATACAAAGCCTGATGGGTCATACCCGGCAATAATGAGGTTAGTTATTGCTGCATTAAAATTATTTTCAAGGACTTGTACAATGTAAATTTAGTACTTTCATGCCTTTATAGCTTCTGCAATTGGGTCTTGTTATTTTTCTTATCTGGAAGTTTAATTTTCTAGTAAGCCTGGCTCTCTAATGTTAAATAAACCCCTTCAAGATATAATAAATCATGGCAATTTATTAAGAAGAATACAAAGAGACTTTGCACTTTTATTCTCTACTTGCACAATACCATAATACACCGCTTCTACCCCCCCCCCCAAAAAAAAAAAAATTGCATAGGCATTGTTTTAGATTTCCCTTGGGACATCTTCATGTCCCAGGAGAAATTACAAACAATGATTATGTAAAATTTTGGGGGGTAAAAGAGGTGTATTATGGGATTTGTGCAAGTAGAGAATAGGTATTTCCTCCATAGCTTTATATGCTATTGCTTTTTTGCATGTGTTATCAAACAGCACTAAACTGAATTTATGATAAGCCCCCTATCTCTTTTGGGAGGTGCAGTGCCCTAATGGTTAGCATACTGGACTCCAGATCAGGTGGTCCACTGGTTCGAGCCCTGGCCGGGGCACTGCATTGCGTTCTTGGGCAAGACGCTTTACCCTCACAGTGCCTCTCTTCACCCAGGTGAAGGTAATGGGTACCAGCAAATTTGGTGCTGGGGTGTAACCTTGTGATGGACTAGCATCACATTCAGCTGGGAGGAATAGATTGAAATCTGACTCGTCCCCCGTCGTCTCTTGTGAGAAAATAGCAATATGTAATGGATGATGGGAAGGAGGAAAGGCGGGACTTTCTGTCTCCTTCTCATCATTCCCCACGCTTGTTATTTTTTCTGATAAGAGACGACTGGGTACGAGTTAGGATTAAGTACTGTTAGGATAGGTTCCTGTAGTATGGGACATTTGGCCTGATGCAGACTGCCATTAATAAGCGTCTCTCTATACTGTAAGCCTCCCTAAAGGCTTAATAGTTCCTTCACAGTAATTGTCAATATATCTTTTGTTACTTAGTTTTATTATTGGAAACCAAGCTCGTTACTGGTGTTCTAAAACCCAGGAGGAAAGGAAGAAGGCCACCTGCGAACAGTATGCTAAGGTGTTTGACAGTCAGGAGGCCCTTCATCCGTATCATTATGTTGACAAGAACTGGCCGGCAGAGAAATATTCTGGTGGATGCTATGTCAGCATTATGCCATGTGGCGTGATGACTAAGTATTGCAAAGTTCTACGCGAGCCATTTGGTCGAGTGTACTTTGCCGGCACGGAAACTGCTACAGTTTGGTCAGGTAACAGAAACAGTGGCTGCTATGGAGACTATTTGTTTTATTGTACAACTATCTATACCAGCTGGCTTGCCATAGAGACCTTCACTAATAAAACTTATAGCAGGCATTTCCCTGATTTTAAAGAAAAAAATTCCTCAAATGACCATTAGCAAGCCTGGTCCCTTTTGTAAAAAGACGACATCTCAGGTTTGCATAACTGGCTCAAATTCTCCCCAAACCCCTCGTGTTTTATTAAAGCTATGTAAACACGGCTTAAATATAAAGTCTCCTCATTACTAAATGCACGTGCATTTATCTTCAGGATACATGGATGGTGCAGTCCAGGCAGGAGAAAGAGCTGCAAGGGAGGTACTCTTTGCTATGGGGGAGATAGAAGCAGAGGAGATCCATCAAATTGAGCCCCCATCACAGGACATCCCTCCTGTTCCTTGTCAACTGACGACATTTCAAAGCTGGTTGCCCACCGTGCCTGCATTTCTTACCAGTGTGACAGCAATTGCTGCTTTGGCAGGTGGACTCTCATTAAGGCAGTTCTTGAAATGAGAAACAAGTGAGAAACTACGGTTTTTCATACATGGCTGCCTCAAGTTGAATTATTTGGAACTTCTGAATACCCACACCCAGGGACACAACTGTTTATCCCAGTTCAGTGTAATTCTAAAATGTTTAGTTGACTTTTTGATCAATTCAGTTTGGATTTTCAACATCGATCGTGGCACCAGGAAAATTTCCATCACAAAATGTCCAAAGTTGCATCTCAGCTCTGACGTATAAGCTACTGACAATTGTTACAAAATAATTATTCTTCCACACAGATATACTAAAGTTGCCAATAACAATTTATTTAAAAATATTAACATATGAATTTCATACCTTGTGTATTTAAATTTATCATACAAAACAATGTTTAGTTCTAAAAAAGTTGCAAAGAGAAAACATTACCAATGTTATTCAGGGGCAGATCAAGGATTTTTCTCAGGAGAGGGTGCACCACTAAGGAATGATGTGAGCAGAATGATATATTGGAAAGCCACAGATTGTTGTTGTTGGGGGTGGAGGTGTGCACCCCTCCCCCTTGATCTGCCCCTCCTATAGATGGATGCAGCTAACATGTTTACATCCATGTTGCCACCCAATCCAGACAATGCAATAACTCATTTATAATGGTAAGTTCTGAGTTGGCTTTTTCCTGTTTCAAAAAGAGCCCTTATGCAAAAATGTGGCTGAAACACATTTGACTCATTTTCACACCTAGGAAAACTCAGAAATGGCCTATACTTACATGCACTCAGTTGCGCATGATGAATTGCACAGTTGCTAGGCCCAATTCAGATGTTGTGCTTCTGCCATGCCGAATTTCATTACAATTAGGTTCACCAGTAGCACAGCAGAAACCCAACCTGATCCAGACGTTGTGTCAGAGTCGTACCAAATTCAGGTTAAGTGAATCCACTTAGCAATTACATTAACTCCTCCCTTGATTTAACAGGAACACAACGTTTGAATAGCTGCTGTAGCTTGCCAGAGTAGCATGGCTAAGTTTGCCAAACTTAATTCCTGAATTGAGTTTGGCACGGCAGAAGTACAATGTTTGAACTGGGCGTAACCTACCCATGGCAAATGAATTATCACATCATCTGAATTGGGTGGCAACCATGCAGCAACAGGTCTCTACATTAAGTCGCTCCTTGTGTAATGCATCCAAAGCCAGTAGCTGAAACAATTTGCCTCCTGAGAGAGTACATTTTTGTCGCTGTTCTGTGAAAATCTTTTCAGCCAGTGACACAATGTTGTCGCAGCGGACAAAAATTCACACGAGGTGAACTGTTGCTGTGACTTATCCCTGCGACGTGTTGCCAAGGTTATATCTGCCTATATAGCCGAATCAGTTTTTCTGGTGTGATTGTTCATATGAGAAAATTCACAAGAAAAAATGGTGTGGCCAACGTACGCTACCACGCATCAACAAATGAATTGTGGATTTTCTGCTTTATAATAAGTAGAAAAATGTTTGACAAAACTTTTCATAGCGATCAATAAAATTTTAGTAATTAATTTAATGTTTCCATCAGTCCTATTTTGGAGTGTAAATGCCAATTCCTCTGATCCAGCCAGTTTTACCATGGAAAGCAAGGGTCGGTACAATTTCGGATATACGTCTCCATTTTGCCAGTACTTGCTTGCATGAGTGTTGTGTAGGTTGTCAGCTGTGGGAAGAAATTAAAATAACAAGTTAATATTGAGGCTGCCAATCATAATCTGAGAGTGTAAAAACATTATCGTTATTTGGTGTTTGGAAAAATATGATAGAGACAATCCAAGGAATGATGGGTAATTGAGAGATGATCTTTGAAGGATAAAACAGCTGCCCCACCTGTCATAAAATGGCAAACGACAGCAGTACATGTTTTTTCTTCACACCTTAGTGCACTTGATTTGTACCACTTTCTTATATCCAGTCTTTGAGCTCCTCCCCCAGGAAGAGAGGAGGAAGGTGCACGGGCTCATTTTCCCGAGCAGCAGTTGGTAATTGATCCTACAACTTTCATTAAATTCGAACTGAGCCAAACAAGGTGATTGCCACCCTGATCTCAAGCATTCCACTTGTCCCACTTCGGGACAAGGGCAAGGGCTTGAGAGAGCCAGCAATGAACCTAGTTGCCATTTACCTGTCTTCCTGTAGCCATATTTTGACTCAGTTTAGCCTGCATACAGCCCCCATCCCCAGGGTGAAGGGATCTCCCCTATATGCTCTATACAGGGACATGCTGCTGGGTAGGGTATGGTTTTTACCTGATCTGGCCTGAACAAGGAGCCTGAGCTAACCAGTGTCTGACTTCAAGACTAGTGTTGTCAAGTTTCAAGTAATCCAAAAGCAGAGACGTTTATCTCATATTCTGCATTTATTTAACAGGTCCGTTTCCCTTTGTCCTAAAAGGTTCTTCAAATAGAGGAAGTTTGAAGAGGCACCTAAATACAGGTCAAGTACCTCACCCCCCACCCCAAAGCATGCAGCTGTCTCCTATTTTCCCACTCACAAAAGGGAAATAGGAGAAGGACACAGACTTGGCTTAGTTTAGTAACAGTGGCTCACCTTATTTAGTACAGGTTGTGTGGACAGAACATTGTACATGCCTTTGAATGACAAACCCTATTGGCAAACCAGAACAAAATAAAAATGGCAAAGATGACAAGATTTAAAATAATCTGGCTCGGTCTTGGTCTAATCATGCTTTATCCATTAGCTAAACGACCCATTTTCAATTGAGTGCCATTAAACCAAAAACAAATGAATCACTCTGGCCAGTCACAAAGGATGTAGAATATCATTGAACCAATCAAAACTTGGAGAAAATGCTAATAGCTGACACAAAGTGTGGGGAAATGCACAAAAGCAAGTATTTGACTGAAAATGTGGTGCAACCTTTTTTAAACCAATAAATTTATGAAAGGGACACAGTCAGCTTTGGGACCGCGCTGAGTTCTCTCTTTGAAAAAAGTTTTCCTCAACCTGAAATCAAAAGTACATGTCGAGTACATCTCGGAATCTGCTTCAATCTTCCCAGTGTTTCACTTGATTTTCAATTGTTTACTGAAAACCTGTTTTAGAGTGTGCTTTTGCTCATCCTATGATATTATTTTATCACATTTGGTTAAAACAGTATGGATCGCAATAAAGTACGATATTCAAATTAGCTATGAAATGGTTTCTAATGTGCGCCAGCTGACTGTGTCCCTTTAAGCAAGTAAAACAAAACCAAAGCAAATATGAATTACTTACAAAGCTCATGTGAAAACCAATCTATCCAAAGTTATATTGCAGGCATAATGCATCAGCTGACCAATAAATGCTCATTGAGATCAACATTATGATTGAAGAACTTTGCTAATATAACCATAGTCTGCATTATGTAAGAGCAACAAACCTCTTGTCCCATCTTGTTCATACATGCCTTGCCCTAAAACAAGGAAAACAAAATTTGTTATTAAATGGTTTATTATCATTCCATCATTTAGTTAGGCACACCTGATGTTACTATTATCAAACTGTTAATTGAACCTTCTCAAACTCAGTTGAATGATTGGGTTTGATTAGTTCAATAATCAAACACATTCAAACCAAAAGAATGTGCGAGTCAGAGTGTTCAACTGTATTCGATTTGTGAACTAATCAGGCCAAATCAAACTCAATCAAATACGATCCGAAAAACCAAAATTCACCTTGAATATGCTAATCAAACTCAATCAAACCAAATGCATGCTGGTCCATTTTCCTGTATCTAAACTATTAGCCAGACACCTGTCCAAGATGGATACCCGGTAGTTAGTGCAGGTAAAGATGGTGTCTACCTTAGAAAGAGCCGACTTTCCTGGAGGGGGGACCTGAAATGGACTTGCATCCCCTCCAGGGGGGGCAATACCCCAACTAAACGCGTGCTATGGAAGCTGGGGAAAGAGTCTAGTTGCGTTAGGCTAGCTTGTTGGCCCATTAGTGTGACTTTCATTTAGCATGCTGCCTGGTTTTATTCATAAAGTCTGAATCTAACTGTAACTTACAGGAGTCCTTCTGTCATCAATCAACAAGGGTGGTTTCCAGTTGTCATAATTTGTCTCAAGAACAAACCAGGTCTTGTTTGATGGGTTAAGGCTGAAATTATTAAGGTTAGTCAGTACAAAGGAAGTCAGCTTTGGCAATGAATAAAATTGCCTTCTAATCAAAGGAAAACTTTACATATAATAGTTTAAAACCAAGGGAGAAAATACCAAAAAAGTAATAACTGTAAAGAAACAAGAATTGCTTTGAATGACGAAGACTGAGATCAATAATTATTGACAAACTAAGAAAATTTAGGCTAACAATTTATGTTTTAGTACAAGGTAAGTTCCAAGTGAAATACAAAAGAAAGAAGATATTTAACAGAGTTGCTACAACTTACATATTTGAACGTGCACATATTCTAAGCACAAAAAAAATTAATATTAAGCTTGTGGAAAAAAATTGTCCGTAATCCAACTGACATACCTCATCTGGTTTAAGCACTCAGTACGGGAACGTGTAATGACCACACCCTGGTGTAGAAAACGGGCACAAAAATCAGTTAGCAACCCCATAAAGAACAGAATTTCATGGCCCCATGGTAACTAAATTTTGATCCAGGATAAGCACTTTATTCTGGCAAAATGATTTGTGTCTTTTTCAAAATTGAAACAAAACTTCAAAAGTTCTGCCAGTTAATTGATTATAGAGTGAGTTTTGTTTGACCTTCAAATAGTTACGCATCAACAGAACACGAACAACAAAAAGAACAAAAACCCTGTAGCTTGATTTGTTTATCAAACAGGCACAAACGCGCACTGACTAACTGGAGATAAAACAACTCAACTCTATATTACGCGTGCCTTGATGCACCTTTAGCAAAGCAGGAAATTTGTTCTGAGCTTAGAAACTATTGGCGAACGAAAAACTTTCGAACACTCGTGGAAATAGTTTTTCAAGGTCAAGTGAAAACTCTATGCTGCCAGTTACTCTGGTCGTTAAACAATCAGCTTGCGACAATTACAATTAAAACATGTTACAGCCTCCTTCACTTCCAGCTTTTAATCTCTACGTAACATTTTGAAACCCCTGCTTAAATGCATCTACAAATTAAACAAGCAATTTACTCATTTTATTTGTTACGAATTAATACAAACCTCTCCTGATTTTGTGCCCCCAAGAATGTAATAAACTGGTGCTAACACCTCTTCATTAGCCAACATGTCAATAGCCTGCTTATAACTGGAAAACACATGGTAAAAAATGCAATAATTCACCACGAGCAAGATATAACAATGCAATTTCCACCACTAAATACTGGTAAATGTATTATCATTACCTTGTAGCATTTTCCAGTACATCACGTGTAAGAAAACTTGACCATTTCACATTCCTCTTGCCAAATATCCACTCAATAATCCCTGAAAGTTAAAACAAGGGTTTCCTACAATTTTCCAAAGTTTTAGATTTTCTCATTAAAGTGTTGGGCATAGCCACCATTTTCATCGAAATTAAGATGTTAGCCTCAAGGGGTTTCTGTAAATGAAACTCTCAGAAATGCTATTTCCAGCATTCCAGAGACTGGAGACTGAAACAGTTTTGCTTCCTGCTTCCCAACTCAAATGAAAGTGTTTTATTTAAAGTTTTGCTATTTTTATTTGTTTTCTTCTTTGCCTGGTTGCTACATAATTTTTTCCAATGTGTACTTTTTTCTTTCTTCACCTTCCATTACACTTGAATGCCTTAAACCTTTATTAAGAATTACATTAAAAAATTTCAAGAAACCACTGATGAAGGTTATGCTAAGGAACTTATAAGGAAGGAATTAAAAAAACTGCCAGAAGTATACTATTACAGGGCTTTCCAATAAAAATAAACTGAAGTATGATAACATTATAATTATAATGAAAGTAATGCTCTATGATGCGGCAAATATTCCTCTTACTGATGCCCAAACTGAAGCCACAGCCAAATAAATGTGAAATCAAAGTTATGGTAATAATTTCACAGAAAGTTGACTTACCAATAAAACCACCATCTATGTTGAATCTTTCATTGAGAGTCAGGGTTAGCACTCCCTAGAAAAGTAACAGGCATATTATTAAACATATTATTACAGAGCATCAATCATACAATGTGTGAAAAAGTCTAATATTAAGTCAGATGAATCAAAATTGCCTCCAAATTTTTCAAGTCATATTTAGTTGTCATGTCCTTAAACATAAAAAAGCATCAAAAGTAAACTGACAAGTTACATATAAGTGATCTTACTGGCTTCATTCCTGACACGACACCAACATACCCAGCAAAACTGACTGTTTTGTACACGGTTTGGCCATTTCGCTAAAAAACAAAACAAAAAAATAGCACCACGTGAGAAATGCATCATAGGCATCATAAGTAAACAATATAATACTGATAGAACAGCTTTACTGATAACACTACGGACAAGCTTGGATACTGGTGTCAATATTAAATATTTGTGGAGCCAATCAGCAATCTGTCACAGTGAAGGGGGTTTCCATGGCAACCATAAGAATGGCCACCACCAGAGGAACCATGGATACAAACCATGAGGTGCCCCTGCAAAGGGGCGGCTGCTGAATGAGGGGTGGCTGCTGACTGGCATTGTCCTGAGTTTACCCCATTTACCCTTTCCCTCATATTTAAATAAAGGTTTTGTATTGAATGGTATATACAAGTTACAGTGTGATGCGCCTAACTGTGGCCACCCAAGAAACTTTTTTGACAAGTTATAATTATCCAATCAGAGAGCACAAATTTGTTTGAGCTGTTCCACCTCCTAGGAATTTTCAAAGCTGTTCTCACAAAACCTGTCATGCTTTTAACAAGGAGGCGGGACAACTCAAACCAATTTGCGCTCTTGGGTGGCCACAGTTAGGCATGTCGCGCTGTAAAATTTATTTGTGACAACCTAAACATGAATTTGCCAGTCCAAAACAAACAAAGCCAACTGCCAGTGGATCCTGGTGAAAGTAAGACATTCTTGATATTCATATTTGTCGGTCTAATGTTAAGTATGCAAAATATTGAATCACATAAAATACAAAATGTGATGTCAGACTAACCTGGTAGTCAATATTGACAATAAGTGTTCTAAGAATCTCAGTCAGTGCCCAGGTGTTGGTTTTGAGGTCCCAACTGAAATTAAAATGTTTTAACTTGTAAGAATAAAACAGGAAAAGTTAAGAATTGTGTGGTTCCAGAAAATATCCATACCCATCTCAGAGATGGTCTGTTGCAATTCAGAAGCATGCGGGGTCTTAAAACCAAAAAATGTGAGCTAAACTGAAAATTTTGTAGGTATATATACATACATACTACATAATTACATACTTTATTTATACTCAAGGACCAGAGGGAAAGTATTATAGTATGGATATTTTTAGAACACCACATGGTAACCCTTAGTAAAGCTCTCAAAATAAAAAGCCACAGTGAAACTCACCCCAAGAACAAACCAAAATCTAAGTTTCTTGCATGGAAGAGGTTACCTGAAAAAATGATGTCAATAACAAATTGCTTTAACTGAAAATTCACTGTGATGCTCATATGAATTATTTCATATACTTCATGTCAAAAAATGTATTTTGTGACATGAATTGTGAATCAATCAATCAATCACTCAGTCAGTCAGTCAGTAAGTCATAACACCAATGACACACCATATTTATTTCTTACCACAAATATTTCTCTCCAGAAGTCAGAATATGTTACCTGTTTTGTCTTCAGCAACAATTGAAGTACAGACTGTAAAAACTTCATAAAAAATGTTGTACAAAACAACCTCACCTACAGAAAGATTGATGAACACAAACATGTTAGTGCAGCAAGCGAGTATAAATGCCCTTCAAGCCCAAGTGGCCAGCAGGGTGGCTCATCTGCGGCGCTTAACTCTGGTTTCCATAGTATGAAGTGGCAAGGAGTATTGCTACACTCCCTCTGGATGGGATACCAGTCTCTCTCTAGGTTACTCCAGTGCATTCTCTCAGGTTGCCCCAACAATTCACCAGTGCCCATTTATATATACTTCTGGGTGGAGATCCCAAGTGGAAATGATAAAAGTACTGTCAGTGAGAGTACGAATGCAATGCAATCCCGAGTCCAGCTAAATCACAAACTCAAATTCTCATCATGTTTTATACCAGTTTATTAGGTATGTGTCTGGAGAATGTTGAGATATAATACACACTGTGATTGACTACTACTAGGGCTGGATTTACCTGAAATGCCCTCAGTATTATAAACAAAGTTAATGCCTAGCTGGTTGGCAAATCATTTGCACATGTAGCAATTAATAAAAGAGCTGTGCAATAAACGCATTATCAACCTCAAACTCTTGGGACAGTTAAAAGCGAATATCGCCCTTGGGCTTTCCTGTACAGACCTCACTTTGCTCAGTTTGCAACAGAAAGAGAAAGGCCAATTTTCTACCAGAGTCAGCCTCTTTAAAGATATGTATAAACTTCAAGATGTATATACAATGTCATTACTTTACATGTAACTGTAAAAAAAACTTATACCAAGTGGAATGCCAGTGGCATTGGATAATCCTTTGATTTCATCTCCATATGGAGCTGGGAGGGTGTCTGCAAGAGGACCCTACAAAACAGGAAAATGAAATATAATTTACATTGAAAAACTTAAACACCCCTCCCCCCACCTCAACTGCAAAAATCCTTTCAAAAATCCATTAAAAATTATAACTTTTGCTTTTGAAGAAAGATATTTATAATTACTTGACTGTAGCCTACTAGGGCTTATTTTTTTGATATTTTGCGTTCTTAGAGAATACTCACCATGATCTGGAGACTTGTTTTGGATTAAGTTTACTTGTAAGAGTTTCATTGCATGGTAGTTTTGTATGTACCATAAAAGAAGCCACAATATCCCATCTTAACCACTGCCTTGCTTAAATGGAAGGTGAAGGTGGGTGCCTGGGGTATCCAGCACTCGGCTTCTACTGTTGGAAGCCAGTCCCTAGAAAGAGTACCGTCCCCATGGCTGGCAAATCCCTGCAGCCCAGCCATGAGCTCCCATTCCAGGCACCCATCCACACTGATGGTATCAGTGGAGGGGTAGGGTACCTGCCCGAAAACCACTTGGGAAAACCACAGAAGCAAATGGGCTGAAACAAAGCTCCAATGAGCCATGTAAGCCTGCACTCGAACGGATGACTGCTGGCCGCATGCGCCTGCTAAGCTTGTTGTGGTTAACTTTGTTAAAATGTCATTTACCGGATTAAATAGAAACCACAGATAGAATGTTTTTGACTACAGTTACCAAAAAACAATAGAAATATCAGTGGTACATACCAAGTCTTTGTCAATAAATCCAAACAGTTTCCCATGCATAATAAAGCTTGTGAAGTTCTTTATATAGCTTAGCAAGTTAAAAAGCTTCAAATAAAAAGAAAAATAAATCCATTACTAGACAGCAGACTTCACAAAATGCTTATTTTAACTTAAAGAAATAGATGTTGCAAACAAATAGAATTTCATACATGTATACAAGACACTTAAATCATTAATTATGTTTTCTGGCTCACAATAAATAATGGTAATTTAAATAAGGCACAGTGGAGTCCAATTCAGTCTGAAATCATACGTCGAACAAACTGATAGATCAAAATAAGATGACCACATAACAGGAGTCCAATTTGTTTAATCACGAAACAGTATGATTACAGACAGGTCTGTTACCTGCAATTAACCATAACTTAGACAAAAGTTTAGGAAAATTTAGACAAAGCATCATGGAATATTCAGTCATAAGCAACCAAAAAGAGTCCAAAAGCAGGCATGCACAACATGCAAACCTTACTATTGGATGGTTTTGCTGCGTGCGCTTTAATTCAGTTGATGAAAAATAGGGTGCACACGCTAAGAACCAATCAGATTTGAGAATTTTGTTATAGCTATATCCAAATTATGAAATTGAGTAATTTAATCAAGTCAAGAATGCTCTCAAAAGTTCTACCTTGCAATACACAGTCAGGAGAATCTTTTAAATTGCAGCGTAATCTTGAGAATGTGTTTTCTGTCAACTAATCTAACCTGCTGTTTTTTCTTTCCAGCAAGATCATTGTATCTTTGGTTTGCTGGTTGATCAAGATCTACAACTTCCCAGTCAACCTGGCTGAGGGAATAAATGAAGAATATTTTTTTACACAATACTTTATGCTTACTGCTTAAATGCTAACAAGCCTGTATGCCATGTGCCGATAGGCTTCTTACAGTACTTCACGAAATAATGGACCGAGGGGAGATGGAAAATAACAAGAAAATTCCCTATTACCAAGCATGCGAGTCAAATAATTAAAATCCTCATCAGTTAATGCTTATAAATGCTCCCTCTTGCCCCCAAACAACCCCAGAATGGAGCATTCCTCTTTTGGCCATTCAGTCTGACTCCACTACAAACTTTAAGGCCTTTGTTACGCCAAAGTGATTTTTGTGTTATACTTGTATTTATAGCCTGTATAGTATATTATGTAATGTTCATCAATGATTATTTTTCGCAAATGTCATACCTTTCACTTGGGGGATATGCATCAGTAACACAGTCAGGCTGGTCTGAGAACTAAAGTTAATAAACAGTGAATTACAGAACGTTTACAAACTCAGATGGTTTTTCGTGCACTATTCGTCACTTCTTCTACTGTTGCGGTGCAAGCATGGCAAAAATCTTAATGAAAAAATTGAACCAAAAATTGCAATGAACCCTCAGGAAGCAATCCATAAATTCAACATAATGGCTAGGTAAGCCTTGAGCCAAGAAGCGCATACTGCCGGAGCTCATCCCGGTTTCTGTACCATTAAAAGTTAGGAATATATCTACTCCCCCCTGGATGGGATGCTAGTCCATTGCAGGGCTACCCCCAGCATTATTTAGCCAGTACCCATTTATACACCTGGGTGGAGAGAGGCACTGTACGAGTTAAGTATCTTGCCCAAGAACACAATGCAATGCCCCTGTTGAGACTTGAACCCGGACCGTCCAATCCGGAGTCCAGTGCGCTAACCATTACGCCACCACACTTCCCACAGGATGGCCAAGTATCTTATAATTTAGTGAAGCGGCATATTCTTTTGTGTTGTTGTTTCACACTGTGCGGCAAATCCAAAGACTGTTATGTTAAAATTCTACTCTATCCTACTCCGTCATTTCATCATATACTTTTTCAAGGGACAAAAGGGATTCTGTATTGTCTTCATAAAGTTTGCAAGGCAGTTGTAATGGGTTACCTGTGATTAAAATTGAGGAGAGTTCGAAACGAGTAGGGGCTATATGTTGTGTTGTGAAATGACCCGTTCACATGCATTCATGGGTCACATGGATTGGGGGACTTGACTTGTAACATGCATATTTATTTATTTATTTTTTTATTACAATTTAATGGCATAAAAGAAGTGCATACAAATATAAAAATAGTAACAATATAAGTTAGAGAAAAGAAAAAGAAGAAAGAATGCAGAGAGAAAGATAAAGAGAATAGAGTGAAAGGAAGTAAACGAGAGAGAGAGACGAAAAAAAATAAGCAGAGCCATAAGGATAGCCTACAAAAGAGTCAAAGGCCCATACAAGGCAGACCACCTGAAGAAACCCTCCCAACAACCATGATAATTTAAAAGATAAAAGTCAAAAAGATAAATATTATTACATGAGTCAAGCTCAGTCGTAAGCACAAATATGTTGGATGCTATAAGATTTCTACGAAAATCAGAAATGGGAAAAAGATCCACCTACCTTTAAAAGGTTCTCAAAAACAGGGCTTCTTTTAATCTAGGGAAAAATTTACTTCGTTTCTAAAGATTATAAACACAAATAACTCACAGCAAACACCAAATGAATCTACGAATGATTGAAATGAACTAATCTTTTTAGCCATCCAGTGTTCTTTATACCTGCGAATACATTACCTACAATATCAACATAACTTGGGGAAGGTCAAATCAATAAACTCTCAACAAATATCACTGCAGATTTCGCAGTTAAATCGTTAACTACATTAAAAGCTACTCGAGCTCATTTAGCTTCATTTATAGTTCACAGCTAGCTTTTGCTTCATTTTCGAAGCCTCAGCAAGCAGCTAAGAACAGATTTTCGATTCATTAAGTCAAGTTAAGTTAACAAATGTATAAAGTTTATTTACCGTTGAAGCAGAAACTGCTCCGAGAAACAACAAACACGTAAGCACAACCCACGTTTGCTCCATGACTCAGCTTGTAAGTGAAATGACGCTTTGAGTCTTGTCACCTCAGAACTGTTTTCAAGCGCCGACTGGAAAGAAACCTCAAGCGAGTCATATGACACAACAAATAGTTAACTTTGTAGGGAGGGGTGCGGGTTGGCATCAGACAAAACTTCCGGCAATTCTCAAAGCTGTTTGGGTCTGTTTCTGAAAATAACAACAGATACTATAAAATCTGCACACGAAGAGACAATATTAATAAATGTCCTTTGTTTCGTGATCAAAAAGCAACAAATCTCCCCCACCCTACTCCCGCATCAGTTACTTTGCGAACTCGATTTTCAAAAGGACTAAACTTAGCCAGAAAAACTACTGCAAGGCAGGTTAGAATTTGTAAGGAAACGAAGGTATCCTGAGATATTTGATTCTGCATTGATAGGTCTTTATAAGGAAGAAAATCCAGCAAATTATTCCAAGAGGTATACTGACAGAGGAGGGGTGGAATATGGAATGCCTGGGGCGCGCAAATTGTTTAATCAGGCAGCGCATCAGCGCGGCAAAAATGTGATTGGTTGTTTGCGTGAGACAGACAGTACAGATGTGGTACTGTAAGGTTTCTTTTGTAAAATATTTGATAGGAGAATTCCCTCTTGTGTGCCTTTTGGTCAAAGATGTTTCGGAGAATACGGTGTTCAAAAGTCAAACTAATCGCAGTACTATTTATATTCGGCATGGTTGCAGGAGTGCAGGTTTTGCTTTCGCGTTCAGAAGGTGAAGCTGGCGGAGGGTCGCGTTTGACGACACTGCTGTCGGGCAAATGGCGCCGGACATCAGAATTTATAAAACCACACGGTGAAACGTGGATTTCTGGTGAGATGTAAAAAAGGTGTGCGTATTATAAGCTTTTGAAAACCATTGGAGAATGAGCGAATCCTTAGCTTTTATGCTTTTGGGACTTTTTATAGACACACAAATCTGCGATCCGAGTCATCCGATAAAACGTCGTGCCATTAGCTTATATTAAAATTTGTCGCGTTAAATTATGAAAAGGACGTTTTAAAATATATAAGTAATTTATGCTTAAACTTTTTACAATTCAGCCAGCATTTAATTCAAATCATATGCAAATATAGAAGAGTTGTAAGTGCTTATGAATTAATGTTCAAAAAGTGATGATATTAACATAGATATTAACATAGTTACTAACTATGGTGAAGCTTTAGTCATAAATTTCTTTGGTGTGTAAAATGTTGTAAGCTTTTATCGATTCGACCATAGCAGCTTAATATTGAAATAAAGAGTGGATCGAAAGAATAATCATTTAAATCTTTGTTTAATCAGCTGTTGCATTCATAAAGGCGCACTGACAAGTTACACATTTACCTTGTACATATCGTAAGATTTTTTGTTTGTCTTTTTACGACAAATTTAAAACCCCACAAACCGTAACCCGGGCAAAATATTTAGTAAATTATAATATGAAATAACTCATCATGGGTTTTTGTCAATGATTTGGCCTTATTTTAATATAGTAATTGGCGCTTTCTCGGACTATATCTATAAAATGATCATGCAGCTATTACGGCTTTCAGCGGCAAATTATTGACACAAAAATAATATTAATAAACCATGCTTTTTCAACTCTGAAGCAAAACTTTGCTCTTAAAATTCAACAATGCTGTTTTGCCTGATAAATAACAATTATTCCATGAGCCCGCGTTGGATATGAAGTGATAAAATAACCAACGAGCGCGTAGCGCGAGTTGGTTATAATCACTTCATATCCAACAAGGGCGAATGGAATAATTGTTTTAGTAAATTCTCAAACCGGGTTTTGCCGCCGATTTTTATTTCCACAATTTTACAAAGCGTAAAATAAAAACTTTGGTGCACTATTTTCCATATGACGTAAAACTCCGACTATTGGCTCATAGTCTGAGTTTTTTAGCCAATCAAAAAGCTAGAAACGCAATAGTCGGAGCTGAGAATATACTAACATTACTTGGCTTAGCCAAGCCTAAATATAAAGATGCCATAAATAAGAGAGGGGTGGGGTGGGAGATGCTCCATTCTGACACCACTAGCTGGTCCCCAAGTTCAGCTTCTTGGGTTTACCCCGGTGTAAAAACCTGTGACTTTTTTTCTTTGTTTTTGATCTATTGTGTTCCTATTCTATATTGTTTCGAGGTTCATAAGCGTACAGGCCGGGGAGACAGGGCCCCCAAATTTTGGGCATCTCAGACTTTTTGGGCAACGAGAGAAATTTTGGCAAGGCAACTTGTGAGATTTTTGTTGCGATCAGTGGATCAGAAAAATATTCATTCTAATTTTCAGCAACGTGCAAAATCATGCATTAGAAGAGTCTGTTTGGTTGATTAAATCTGTATTGAGGTATTTAATTAAGTCTTGTATTATTTTGGGTAAGAAATTTTGATGCCAGGTATTTTCTGGGTCTAAAATTTCAGGCTTGTGCATTTTTTGGGGTTTGCAATATGAAGCTCTGTCAAACCCCCTCCTCCCGTCATGTATAGTGCAAGTACCTCCCCCCGGTATTGATTATTATCTCCACTAATGGCTATCTCACTTTTACAGCCCTCAGGTTATGTTTCCTTGAAAGTATGCCTATAAATATGCTTAAAACTTTGTCTAATGGAAACCTACTACAATACTATAGCCACCTGTCTACAACGGTTGGTTCAGACTTTGTCTCAGGGTAGCTGTTATGCATTTAGAGACACAGAGAGTTCAACTGAAACTTAAAATCATAGAGATCTGTAATTTTTTTGTAACAATATTGAGGTGCTTAAATATAGTTTTATTTGGCTTACAGAAATCAGAGGAATAACTTTGAATAATTCTGTGGTAAGTAAAAGTTTCTTCATGTATGCATTTATACAAAATATGTAACTGCAAGAAAAATCCAGTATTTGTTTAGTAAATTAGAATCCAATGTTGGATTTGTCTCATGTCGTGGATTGGGCGATAATTAGGATCTAGAGCAAGACCCTTAACCCTCACAGTCTGTCTCTCTCTAGACCAGGCTAGCAGCAACCTGTTAGAGATACCTGATAAAATGATGATGAGTGGCAGCCTATGATATACTAGCATTGCATCTAGTGCAAATATCAGTACTTATAATTACCTATAAGGCCGGAAGGTTGGAGCTTATCCCAGTTTACATAGCATGAAGAGACTTGGAATGTTTCCACTCTCCCCTGGATGGGATGCTTGTCTATCACAAGATTACCCCATGACAAGGCAAGACAGTGTTTATAGTTATACAACAGGGTGGTAGGGCTGCCAATAACTCTCCCTGTGAAAGGACGTGTCCGACTAAGCCACCATTTTGAACAGACAGAAAAGTAGCGATGTTGGACATCATATTACAGAACTCCTTGATAAAGTGTTGTCAAAACTTTGGCATTTGCATTGGAACGCGTAAAAAATGTCCGGATGTTCTGTCCAACTATAGTTGAGGTTTCATTGCATCCCTGGGTTGGAGAGAGGCACTATGACAGCAAATAGTCTTGCCGAAGAACACAATGAAGTGACCTTACCAGGGGCTTAAAACCTGGACACATTGGGCCACCATGCCCCAACCAGCAGTTTTGGAGATGTTCTTTTATTTAGTATATTGATGCCAACATCCACAATTCTGTAAAGTTTTAATAACAGACCTTACATGAGGTGTCTGTCTCCTTGAGGGGACTTGCATTAACCATATGAAACAGATGAGAGGTCAGTTCAAGGTGAGTTCGAGCCCTGGCCAGGACACAACTCTAACAATGAAATAATAAAACCAAATTGATTGCAAGGCTGGTACTACGGCAAAAGGGCATAATTTATTGGCCAATATTTCAACTAGCAGAGCTAGTCTTCTTTAGGGCCAGTACTTAATACAAGGAAAATGCTGGGGTTAATCCTGCGATGGACTAGCATCCCATCCTTGGGGGAGTAGAAATATTCCCTGCCGCCTAATGCTACAGAAACCACGATAAGCTCCAGCAGTATGCACCGCTTGGCAAAAGGCTTATCTTTTTTTCCTCGGGGTGGGGGAGGGGAGGGGCAATCCTGCTCAAGTGTAGCTCAAGCCTTTATTGACCCCAAAAAGTTACCAAAATACCAAAACCAAATTAATATTAGTTTTAGGTTAGGTCTGTATTGAATAGCAGAGGTCAAACTCTCAGCTCCAGTCGCAAGTTCCTGGTATTGTAATGACCATTTTATGCAATTTGTAATCTCAGATCTCCAGTGAACAGAGACTGAAATCAGTAAAACAAGTATGTGGAGACAAAAGAAAATCATGGGATTCTCTTTCTGTCACCGAGAAACAGATCCTGGCCAAACACATCTTGGTTAATGATGAGCACAGGTTTCTGTTCTGTTCTGTGCCAAAGGTTGCTTGCTCAAACTGGAAGCGGGTAATGATGGTACTGGATGGTGATGCCACTGATACAAATACCATAGGTAAAGTCAATCATATGGGCTTCACATTCTTGGGAGACTTGCCTCCTTTAGCTGCCAAGCGCAAACTTCGGGAGTACTACAAATTCATGTTCGTACGTGAACCTCTTGTCAGACTTCTATCAGCATATAAAGATAAATTCATGCTAAACAATACCTCTTTCCATAAGAGCTATGGACGAAAGATTGTCAAGCATTTGAGGAAAAAAACTGCTGCAAAATCCAAAGGAGATGATGTCTCGCTAAAAGAGTTTTTGCAGTATGTAACAGAAAGTCGTGTAGAAGACATGAATGAACATTGGATGCCATTCTATGAATTGTGCCAGCCATGTGCTGTTTCGTACAACTTTATAGGATCCTTTGAGAATCTGCAATCAGATGCTTCTCAAGTACTAAAAGAACTTAATGTGAATGAACAGGTTTCTTTTCCTAAACAACAGAAATATTACCAGGCTGGCGGTAAAGGATATGTAAAAAGCAAGAAATTTATGGATGTGTCCTCAGATATATTGAGAAAAGCAGTGAGAAAGTATTCTTTAGACTACAAATTGTTTTCATATCAAATGCCCAACATTTGAAAACAACATTTACTGGTATTACTTGTAGCCGTGGAGTAAACAGAATAATGTTCTTTTTACGTTCATGTCAGCTGCATCTCTTTGCTTCAAGTTTTGACTGCTTCACTGGATTGTCTGTTCTCTTTTGGATTAACCAGAATTGAATTGAATTAATTTAATTACAGGGTCCAAAATTGCACCTTCCTGATCAGCAATGCAACTAAAAAAGTTGCGTTAAGTTGGTGACCAAACTTTTACAATTGGTTGCAAGTGGGCGACTAATATTTTCTGGGAATACTTCACCGTGATAAACTTGATACACAAATATCTCAAGTTAACTTTGATTTCAGCGAAGCCAATTACACTGATATGAAATTTAGATCCCTTTGCCAACAAGAGACTTTTCATCTTGCTGCAAATAATTTTCTGAAAATGATAGGATAGAAAATTATGCACTTTCCTGTTAATCTATTATTGTAGCCAGTTCCACTGCCAGAAAGAGAAATAACCGCAATGGGAAATCACTCTAAAAGTAATAATCATGATGATGATGCTGTTGATGTTTATCCCAAAGATGAAAATACATATCTGAAGTTAAATTGTAGGCATGCAATGCATGCAAGGGATCATGTGATGTTGTACCCTTTGCATGCATTACATGCCAATAGTCAGTGAATTGAGTATGCAAAGAAAGATTGCTGCACATGATAGGTTATGTAACTAGTTCACAAACAAATCATAGCTGCAGAACGTTTATATTACATACTATTACTAGTGGCTATAGACTGCTAGCAGTCCCTTTCTAGATAGTTGGGAGGGTGCACGAAATAGGCAAGCGAAAGCAGAAAACTAGAGGGAATGGGCATTTTTTTCTCCTCGCTCCAGTCTTGCCCCGCTGTGCACTCTCGGCTATTTTGCGGGCTATCGCAACTATCTAGAAAGGGACTGCTAGCGGTCTATAGTGGCTACTATTATTCAAACAATTTTAGCAAGTGGCAAAAAATGCTTAATTTAGTAACCCAGAAAGTGGTGAATGCCTAAACATATTTCTGGAATGTTTATTGTTTATACAAGATGAAAAATTATTTCTGGAATGTTTATTGTTTATACAAGATGAAACAACAAAACAACATTTGCAACAAATGCAAATGACGTTCATTAATTTTTTTAGGAGAAATTATTACTGGCAACAAACAAACAAGGTTTATCAAATATTGTAAAAACAATTGGTCTCGATTAACAGATTTTAATAATAATAATAACAATAATAATATTTAACACTTATATTGCGCTTTTTCTATAAAAATATTCAAAAACGCATTTTAGTACTTTGTCTGCAGAATACCGGTACACCTTATTCCAAAATGGCTGCCATCTTTTGTTGGTATTCAAATTGGCCCTTCTTGCCTCGTTTTTAAGCTCAAAAATCAAAGAATATTTTATTTAGGCAACAAGGGCCAATTTGTATGTGCATAAATCAGCGGCCATTTTGGAATGAGGTTTATTGGTAGTTTGTTTCATGTGTACACTGTACTTCGGTCGCACAAGTTCCTGTTTCACCATGAAGTCTTGCCTGCTATGATCTGTCAAGGCTGAGGCGTTCAGCCTGCCAATCACAAATCCCAACAGGCGGTCTGCGAGCAGAGTCTCTTCGATCTTCCTACATTTTCAGTATATTTTTATAGGAAGATCGAAGAGACTCTGCTCGCAGGGTATCAATTTCGGACCACATACACTCACTGATGGACTAAGGAGTTATGTTTACACACGACCGAAACGGACCCAAATGGAACCAGTCCGAAAAGCGGACAGCATCGCCCACTGGAAATTCAGGAACCGGTCCGGAAGGACACACAAACTTGGCCAAAGTAATCGCATCAATTTCATATATTTTTGGGCTACACTACCACTTGAAAGCTTACCGCAAACAAAGAGACAAGCAAACAATCCGGGCAAACAATGCATTCGGCATTCTGCAAATTACCCCCGCCGGATCCAGTCCGGCCCCGTGCAAAAAGGGCGTATGGTGTTACTTTGGACATGCTGGTTTTTCATAGCCAAGAAAGTGTGCATCCATTTCTGGCAATTTTGGTGAAATGAATCTAAACTCGGACGATTGAGCTCAAAGAAATCATGAATAATCATGCGTTGGCACTTTCATTGCTTGAAACGCCACCGTAACGGTGATCTGTAAGTAAAACGACAATCATGGTTTAATTCCATCATTCCTCAATATTACTGATGGAGTTTAGAGGAATCAATGCCCAAAATTCAAAAAATTTTGCTTATGAATTTATTAATGAGCAAGGGTCCTGCGCGACTTTAGTTGACCCTTATTGTTTCCAGCTTTGTGTCACGTGCGCCGGAACGTTACGAATTGTTATATTAAGATTCACGGCTTTGAGCAGCGCACGTTGGTTAGGTTTTCGGAAGCGGCAAAACATGCAATTTTGTCTCCAAGTTAGCCTGCGTAGCTGGCGGTTTATTTTGATAGCGCGCTCGATCGAAACAAGCAGCGAAAGCCACGAAACTGAGAGGCGCCTCAGGCCCTCTCTGCTGCTGGTTTCGCGGCTTTCTGTTTGTTTCGACCGAGTGCGCTACAAAAATAAACCGCCAGGTACGCAGGCTATGTCCAAGTTTTCTCCGCCGATACAGAATTCCAGGAATTGACTCACGAGGAACATAAATTTAGTGTACTCTATTATCACGAAAGAAGGGAATTCAAAATATAGCCTTTCAAAAAAGAAGATCGCACGTTTCGAAGTCTGGATGCTACATTTTTACTCTCTTAGAAGCCGATTACTTTTAGCAAATCTTGAATTCGAGAATTTCTAACTCACTTGGTTATATAGCCATTTGATTCGGCGCGCAGTTCTAGCTTAAAACGTGGACACAAACTCGCATTATCTCAGTGCTATTTTAACATCGCCAAAAACGGTGATCTGTCAGGAAAACGACAATAATGAAGTAATTCCATCATCCCTAGCTCGACATAGCTGATAGGCTTTAGGGGAATCGATGTTTTGTTAAAAGAATTTGTTAAAGGGTCACCCTTTTTTGGTACTGCGTGGGAAGTTGAGGGAAAGTCACATATAAAAAGATCACCATCCGAGAAAAGGTGTGCATTTATGTTAGAAAATGTCTGAACTTTTACAAGCTCCGTCCACATGCGCCCGTTTTCCATTTGGAAACAAAAATTTGTTTTCTTGTTTCTTTGAAAAATCGCCTCCACACGCACAGCTTCTTTTTTACGGATTGACCCTGAATCAATCTAAAACTCTACTTTTCCTATCAAATCAGTGTTTGGTTAGAAAATTCTGAGACAAGGTTTTTTGGCCGGTGTTTTCAAAAACTTTCATTCTGCGGATCGTTTTCAAAAAGCTGCATTTTCGGTGAGCGTTCGGCACTGGATACGCGGTGTGGAATTCGGTGTGGACAGAAGGCCAATCCACAAAGAAAAAGTCAAAGCTGCGGGTTTACTGTGTATGGATCGCTGCACCCTTTGTTTTATGCGTGGTCAGTGCTTTTGTTTCGAGAGAATGATAAAACTTAAAAGCTGTGATTGCATGCAAAACACGCATGCAAAAATGATCTCCAAAACTTTAAGGATGTTAACAAAATTACTTTGCAGAACGATGTGTTCAACAGTTAAACTTGTCGCTGTATTGTTGACAATCAGCGTGATTGTCTTTGTTCAGCAGTTTTTACTTCCACATTTCGAAGATGGATACGGACGAGGGTCACGATCACAGTTGACGAAACTGCGCTCAGAAAAATGGCGCTCTTCAACTGAATTCCGACCACGCCGCGAAACTTGGATTTCTGGTTAGTCACCCCGAATTATTGTAGAAGCCTTAGCTTATTGTAGAAGCCTTTTCACTTTAACCCTCTGTCAGGAGGTACTGTAGCCGAGTGGTTTAGGGTACAGGTATTTCAATCGTCGGTGAGGCTTTGCAAGAAGGCAAATGGTCTGCCTTTTTCCAGTTGGGATCTTTTAATTTGTTTCGTCTGTTTTAGTGAGATGCCTCAAAAAACCCAATCTCGTAAACTAGTTATCTCGAAGTTATAAAGTGACCAATAAACAACATTTCCATTTACCGTTGCTATGTCTCATTAGTCAGATTTGGTGGGTGAGATTGATTACTGTTTACTTGAAAATATAAACCGCCGATTCAGTTTGAACTGTATGCAAACATAAAACAGTTAGAAGTACTTCTGAAAACATAAATGTTCATAAAATGGCGCTATGCGTGTTTGTGATCAAAATCCAGGTCCAGCCACTTATTTGCATGTCAACTGAAGTTACGATTTCATAACATTCAGCTGTGGTCAAACTGCAGAAGTTTTACCAAGAGAAAAACAGTTATCTTGGGATTATCTTTCTTAATTATGTCTCGGGTTGTCCTCGCCTACTTCAAGGTACGTAGACGAGGAGGCCTCGTGCGTCCGGAGGTTTTTGCGAATAAACAAAGCGATTTGATTATTAAATTATGTGTGGTTTCATAGCCCAGTTGGTCGGCATCGCACCGGTAGAGCCCTTGCCTTGCAAATTCACTGCAATGATATCACTTCTCTCTTACACCGTAGGCTTGCTAGTCTGCGAACAAATATTAGATGACGTAAAGTACATTAAATAATTCATATATATGAACTGCGGATGTAGAGGAAATGAGAAGTGATCATTGCAGTGAATTTACAATTTAAACAATTGGAATAAAGAAGCCCGGAAAAATTCAGGGCCCCAACGGAACTCAAATCCGTGACCTCCGCGATACCGGCGCGATGCTCAACCAATTGAGCTATGAAGTCACACACTGGGAGAGAGGTCAATTTATTGAGCAGGAACATGTGCGTACTCTAACAAGTGTATACTTCAAGGCTGATAGAGTTTCAACCATTCACAAATCCTGGCAGATGTTGGCTAGAAAGACTGCAGTTGTGTATCTGTGAAGCCAATCAGGTTTCAAATAATTTACGATGTTAATTTTAACTAACCTGAGATGGCTTTGAAATCATGCAGCGCAATACTCTTGTATTAACACAGCACTTTGTTAAATTTCATTCACAGAAATTGGAGGGAAACCTTTAACAAATGACGTGGTAAGTGGACATTCGTGAAATTGTAGAAAATAGAATGGTAAGGAAATTACTACCTGATCTCAGAAATTGTCTTTTTATTAGTTTATGGCCATTCCCTTTTATCTGCTATTTGTTCTTACAGGTCTCCAGTGAACAAAGATTGAAATCAGTAAAAGAAGTATGCGGAGACACAAGAAAATCATGGGATTCGCTTTCTGTCACCGAGAAACGGATCCTGGCCAAACACATCTTGGTTAATGACGAGCACAAGTTTCTGTTCTGTTCAGTGCCTAAAGTTGCCTGCGCAAACTGGAAAAGGGTTATAACAGTACTGGATGGCAAAGCAGCAGATAGCAATGCCATCCGCAAAGTCAATCATGCAAGCTTTACTTTTCTAGCAAATCTCTCTCCCTTAGATGCCAAACGCAAACTCGAGGAGTACTATAAATTCATGTTTGTAAGAGAACCTCTTGTCAGACTTATGTCGGCATACAAAGATAAGTTCTTCCTTAACCACACAACGTCTTTCCATAAAAGCTATGGAATGAAGATCATTAAACATCTGCGTAAAAACGCTGCAGCAAATTCCAAAGGAGATGATGTCTCGCTGAACGAGTTTTTGCAGTATGTAACAGAAACTCGCGTGGAGGACATGAATGAACATTGGATGCCATTCTATGAATTGTGCCAGCCATGTGCTGTTTCGTACAACTTTATAGGATCCTTTGAGAATCTGGAGTCAGATGCTACTCAAGTACTAAAAGAACTTAATGTGCATGAACAGGTTTCTTTTCCTAAACAACAGAAATATTATCAGGCTGGCGGTAATGGATATGCAGAAAGCAAGAAATTTGCAGATGTATCACCAGATATATTGAGAACAGTACTGAGGAAGTATGCTTTGGATTACACAATGTTTTCATATCAAATGCCCGACATTTAAAAAGAACTTTATCACAAGTTCGGCCTGACCACAAGCTGTTTTCATTTTAGCTATAAACTGATTTGTAATTTATACTATTCTATTGTATATGGTTGTCCTAAAAAATGCCTTAGAAGGGTCTCAACAATCAAAATTCGATCAAATGGGGTCATAGGAAAATCAGAGATTTATGGGTCAGGGTTTTCAGTGGCCGGGCCACACCTTACCCGAGAATATGTCCAGTACCCCCCTCCCCCGGAAAGAGAAAGAGACACATAAGTTACAATTGGTACATGTACCCTCAGTAAAAGAAGTCAAGTCTCTCAGCGATGGTCGCTGTCGATCACTTGATGATAGTCTGGACCAAAGGTATGGGCCCAGGTACCTAATAGAATGTTTTCCATATCTTACTGTTGAGTAGCGAGGTATATGAAAATCTGCATTTCTAAGGGAGTACCCTTTGTTTAGAAAATCGAAAAGTTCTCCTATGTGGCCAGGGGCTAAACCACTTTCAACTTTGTACAAGTTAACTCTTGAAATACTTTTTATAATCAGACTGAGGGCCGCAAATAATTGATTTCTCCGTGAAAAAATGGCATTTTCTTTGGAAGGCATAAGAAACTTGACCGGACATTCTGTCCGACCACTGCAGTTGGACGTTGGAAAATTTTAAACGGCCATTAAACCAGATATCCTCCTGATATTTGCAGCTATGTACTAAGCTACTTTCTTTTACAAAGTAATTGTTGCATTCAGAATTGATCCAAATGCAGGCCTGTTCAGTTACTATTTCCTTATCCTCCACCTGAGAAATAAATTCTTATTTTATTACCAATATTAAAATTCAATATATTAAAAATTAGTCTATTCATATACAATAATGTCTGATTTCAGTTCACTTTATAATAACTTTTGTTTTCCGTAAAGAAATGAACTTCCCATTGTTTTCCACAAACTGGGATGGTACAGTAAACTATATTTTCCACTGAGAAACAGTAAATAAAAATTGCATTCAGGAGTTACAGAGACACAGTGTACTTTGGGAAAGATTCAAGATTCAAGATTCAATTTTTATTTACACTATCCAAAGCATTTATACAATATTTATATTATAAATACAAAAAAGAAGAAGAATGAAATTAGGCCATAATGTAGACAGTTAATAGGTGTGCGTGCGGTGTCCAAAGGAGCAGGGCTTTCTTGTTGGACACCACCATAGCTAGGTAAATAAATAATGGCAGCATAAACATAAATACAATTAATTAGCTGAATGATTAATGTAGGGTAAGTAAAATAAGGTGAGGTGAGATTTATTTTTGTTAAAGTTTAAAAGCAGGAGGGAGCCAGATTATTTTACTCAGTATCAAGCCAGCAGTGAATTCAGCTTTGATTAATCAAAAGAACTAAATGATAGACGCTTAATTTCAGGGGGTAAAGATTCCCATATCTTGGGTCCAGTAAACGTGAAAGACACTTTTCCAGAATTAGTTGATATTTGCACTCTACAAAAATTGAGTTCACTGGTAATGCCTGTATTATACCTATGAATGCTAAATGCTGGGGTAAGAACACCAGAGATAATATCTGGAATCCTATCAGCTCTATTCATAATTTTGTGTATAAGGCAGCATATTTTGAATTTATATCTATTTTCAAGTTTAAGAATTCCTAAGAGTTTTCACTCCCCCTAGTATATGTGCAAAGAAGAGTCTTCACAGGCACTTATTCTGCTTAGTTTGGAGACAATGCAATCTAGTTTTATAGGCACAGCCCCATACAATGAGAGCGCTAAACTGAAGCTGTAGAAACACCGGATGGTGGAGGGGGACTAGAGGATGGGAGGGGTATGTGAGGCAGGATAAGAGAGAAGGTAGGAAGAGGGATTCCCAAAGAGGTGGGAACCAGCAAAAATCGGAAAAATTTCGCAACATTATGTATATTTTTGCAATAGAAATAAACTTAGAAGGTGGGTCTAAATAATGATGGGGGGGGGGGGAACTGGTAGTAAGAGGTAGGGGAAGGGGAGGTTTACAAACCCCTTCCCCCCTCCCCCCACCAAATGCCCATGCATTTCTCAAGTTGTTTCAATTCTCCAAAACTTTCATGGGAATAATTGCAGATGGCAAGGTGATCTCTAAATAATTCTGATATCATTGGCCATGCATAAGCCAAACATCATTCTAGAAACCAGAGAGTCCACGCACATTCTGATTATGTACAATACATTAGTCCCACAAAAATCCCAGAAGGAGGCTACTCAACAAATAGTACAGACCCTGGAGGGACAGAACAAATTGTCTGCATAATTTAGAAGGGTAACTGGAATTACCTTTTTCTTAGCCTAATTCAACTGTCCTAGCTAGCAAGACTGGCAGATGTAAGATATAATTGACCTTTATCCAACACATCCCACATGTGCAGAAAACTCTTTTTAGATTTTTTGATCAGATGAAGAGTGCTGAGTTCGGCTCTCTTTGACCATGGTCAAATATGTTGATACATGCTAAGGATTACTCTGTCCAGGTTTCCAAATCAGTCAACATATTAGCACTGTTTAGACCCCCTTTAATTTGCAGTCAACAAGCTTCATTGATAGATAGATAAGAGAGCTACTAAATCAGTTAATAAGTACTTTTTACATTTATTTACTTATTTTCTTGTGGTTTTTCAACTGAAAGGCCAGCCATCTCCTGGTGATCTTCACTCTCAAAATTGCTTCCAGGGAGATCCTGGTAACTGTTATGATCTGAGAGAGAACCTGGTTTCTCCACAGCGCACAAACTACAGTTGCATGTCCCAGTGTACTGCTTGCGGAAGTAGAAGCTGGGCAGAGCAAGAAGAAAGAAATGTTGATATAATGACCATTCACAGTGACAGGATGATTGTCCATTTTTCATGTGACCTATGATCAGTATCATCAAAAATTTGTCAGGCTGACCCAACAAAATCATTTACACTTGAAAGTAGGGGCAAGGGGGCTAGGGTGTGGGGGTCAAGGAAAGAAACAAAACTGGAATTTCTGGAGGGAAGTGGGGAGGGGTTCAAATCAAAATACCCTTGCAATGAGTGTGAATATTTTCTGGAAATAACACAATAAAGTATTATTAACAAACTTACAAGAAGCTTAAAAGCCACAAGCTGAATACAACTGCTGCAATGACTGTGACTACCCAGATGCTGAAAATGATAATAAAAACAGTACAAATGATTGCAGGTACAGTAAACTGGGCACAGAAGTGAAATTTACACATTCAGTAACAACCAACCCCATCATCTAACAGGGTTTGAAATCACTAATAAAACAAATGTTACTTAAAACCCAGAACTAACTTACTTCAGGATACTAAGCAAGGGAAGAGCCAGACAAGTCCAGATCCCGCCTCCCATGAACGGCGAGTGAAGGAGCTGCTTGAAGGCAAAATCAGCAGGCACGGGAGTGCGAGACTCAGGATCCACCATACGTAAGAGGATTAACCCTGTTGCAATCACACCTGTATTCATTCCAAAGTCAGCAATGGCCCTTTCAAACCTAATTCAACAACAGGAAACTAAAAGTAAATACTGAGGACAGGTCCGTCCAAGGGAAAAAGCTGCAGTGAGGAAACGAGGCCAGACCACAAAACCTGGAGCCTTGTTCCCTACTCTTTGCGAGAAGTGTGTGGGTTCTTCAACATCCCCTGCTTACGGTAAAACTGAAGATGCAGGAGACAGGACCTACAGTTTTTCGAATTTACCTGAAAAGACTAGAACGTCTAACCATTTCCAGATGTCATTGCATTAAAGAAGCATGTTTTCCTCAGTTATTTTAAGACCCGAGTGTTGGTCCGATCTGGGGCTTGAACCTCTGACTTTCTGCACAGCAGTTCAGAGCTCTACCAACTGAGCTAACCAGGTGGCTAACAGGCACAATAAGTATATTGAATTTGATGCTTTCCTATACATCTTCCGTGATCTACCTAACTAAATAATTCAAAATAAGCTTAGCAATGGATTTCTTCTAACCTACCAGTGATTAGGTAAAAGGAATCTTGAAACAAAACCCAACATGATAAAGTTCCAGATAAAACCACAAGTGCACAGGATTATCAGAGGAGCAATATTGACCGCGACGGCTGAGATGTTTACTGTAGCCACAGCTGAGATTATGAGGAAATCTAATGAGGATGATGCTATCCGCTCCAAAAGGGATGCATCAATCAATTCATTAATGCTCTGGATTCTCTCAATGATAAGCTGAATGGGAAGACCAAAGATCAGTAAACAGTCAACCTTATACAAATATGTGTAGTTAATTACATACATTAGAGAACCAACAATGTATGTACAATAATGATTCCATTCCAAATGAATTAAATGGGCTAGCCGAGAATAATAAGGATGTGAAAGAAATTACTAGTTTTAAACAGACACTTTTTAACAATATGTTTTATATGAAATAATGGAATATATTTTGAATTTAAATTAAAGTACTGTAGGTAAGTGTTTTAAGCTAACACTGCAGCTGAAAAGCCCTCTTGAAGGGAGTCTCAGTAAAGTATGTATGTATTGTTGATTCATTTGATTGATTGATTGATTTATTGACTGATTGGTGATTGATTGATTGATTGATTGATGTCTGCATGGAAGCCTAGCTAGTGGCCAATCAGTGCTGGTTTTAAGTGTAAAGCATGATGTCACTAGGAGTACTTCCACTCCCTCTTGCAGTGGATGGGATGCCCCCATTGTGCCCCCAGCATTAAATTTGTCAGTACCCATTTTTAAACAAATGTTACTTAAAACCCAGAACTAACTTACTTCAGGATACTAAGCAAGGGAAGAGCCAGACAAGTCCAGATCCCGCCTCCCATGAACGGCGAGTGAAGGAGCTGCTTGAAGGCAAAATCAGCAGGCACGGGAGTGCGAGACTCAGGATCCACCATACGTAAGAGGATTAACCCTGTTGCAATCACACCTGTATTCATTCCAAAGTCAGCAATGGCCCTTTCAAACCTAATTCAACAACAGGAAACTAAAAGTAAATACTGAGGACAGGTCCGTCCAAGGGAAAAAGCTGCAGTGAGGAAACGAGGCCAGACCACAAAACCTGGAGCCTTGTTCCCTACTCTTCCGTGATCTACCTAACTAAATAATTCAAAATAAGCTTAGCAATGGATTTCTTCTAACCTACCAGTGATTAGGTAAAAGGAATCTTGAAACAAAACCCAACATGATAAAGTTCCAGATAAAACCACAAGTGCACAGGACCCATTTTTAAACAAATGTATGAGAAAACACATAATGAGAGTACAGTATCTTGCCCAAGAACATAATGCAGTTCCCCAACCAGGACACAAACAGAATCCAGCACTGCCCTAACTAGTGGGTTGGCCAACGTGCGCCTCCCACTATTAACGATTGGAAAGAAAAGAAGACAAAAAAAGAAGAAAAGAAGAACTTTTTCTCACCTGGATAAAAATACCTCCAGCCATACACAGCGGGAACAAAGGTATGCCAGAAAGAAAGTTAAGATCCTTGAGCTTCTGTGATGTGTTCTCGATTGCGATCAGTACCTGCTTAAATCCATAACCAATCAACATGGCTATTCCCAACACTGCCAGGTGAAATGCCAACACGTCTATTGAGCTTGCTCTTACTGTCTGAACTCCTGCAGAAGGACGACTGCCAACTGCATATACACCCCTGGGCAAATAACAAAAAGGAATATAAGTAATGGGAAACAAGCGAACATCTAAGAGCAAATCAGGGCTTGAGACTAGTCCACTGCGGCTAACGACAGCTATGATTTTAGTACTAGCCAAAACAGTTTCTACAAGCCAGAACTGTCAAACTTGTATGTATAAAAAACTAACTATTAGTATTGACAGACAGTTCAGCTTTTTGTTTGTCACTTAAATTATAAAAAAGGCCTGACAAAGTTATTCATTCATCAATTTTGTTTTTATGGCATTAGATTCTTTGATATGTGCCAACAGTGCATGTCTTGTACATCTTAAATGCTATAATTCTGGTATCTGACTTGATTTTCATTAATGGTTTTCTTCGACATGTACCATATACCTGCTAGTAAAAGCCCAAATTCCTAGTCTGTAGCTAGTTGGCTTCCATTTAAGTCTTGAGCCCCGGCAAATTAACTACAATGTACTCAACCACCCTGTTTCTTTTGCTTGGAGGATTGAAACTGATGTGGGTAGGATGCCAGGCAGGCAAAGGTACCCTAACTCTCTCCCCACCCTTGGCAGCCTCATGTTAGTGTGCAGTACTCCATATTGGGTGGTCCAGGTTCAAGCCCTGTCCAAGGCACTGTGCTGTGCTCCTCAGGACAAGACATTCATCGACATTCACTAGTGCCAACCTCCACACACGCTTTTAAAAGGGTAACCGTAAAATTTAATGCTTGGGGAAGCCTGTGCAGGTAAATCAACAACTTGCTGTGGTAGTGGCCATTTAACCTGTGCTAATTGCATTGGACAACCTAGTTGATGATCCAAACCTATTTAGCTAGATGACTGTGTAAAATATCTACACACCTAATGGATATCGTGACCCCCTGGGAAGTGTCAATCCTCTCTCTCTTTACCCACCCCCTGTGGGTAGCAATGTTAACCAACATTACACCACAAACAACTGAGAAAAGGAGTCCCAGAGTGGCACTGGCTAAACCAAAATCTCCGCCATTAGGAAATCCAAGCTGAAACCATAACAAAAAAATATTATTATTATGTGCGTGACTAACAGAAAACTTGGATTGTGTCAAGTAATCTAATGGATAGAATTGTTTATTATTTTATGATTAAGGTACTTTTTTGAGTTGTTCATGTATTTGTCTTGCCCCGCCTCGACTAGCTTCTCAGCTATTTGCAGGGCAAACTACCCTTACCAAAAAATTAATATGGGCCCTATATGGGCCAAAGCTGGAAGTTACCTGGAGCAAAATATGGGAGTATTATGGGAATGATATGGCAATTATATGGCCAGGTAAAGCCCATATTAAGACATCTTCTGATGTTGCCATTTTTAGGAAATGTGGGCTTAATACGTATTTGGACCATTTCCAGATATTGGCCATATATGGAGAAAATATGGAGAAAACTAAACAGTATAGTCAGTGTTGTGCCATTCCCAGATATCAGCCATATATGGAGTAAATATGGCAAAACTGAAAAAAAGCCAGTGTTGTACCATTCCCAGATCCAGATAATGGCCATATATGGAGAAAATATGGACAAAACTGAACAAAATAGTCAGTGTTGTACCATTCCCAGATAACGGCCATATATGGAGAAAATATGGAAGACAACTTAAAAAGTATATACATATTATATCATAGTGTCCTCTACTAACTATGATTATATTCATTTCATGATTGTATAATTTATGTGGTATAAAACCTGAATCCAGGCCAGTACACACTAGACAAAATTCAATGTAGAATATTCTCTGAGTACAAATGACCATGCACACACACAGGTTACCTTTTTACACTATACTTTCAATAAATACTCCTGCAAATACTTTAGATAACGTCTAGAATGATTTACATAAACAATCATGTATGGCTACTAACAAAAATCATACTTTTTAATATTACTGCATAGCCTCACGAAAAAAGTACAAAAGAAAATACATGTAAATGCATGGCCACTGCTTAACTATTAGCTACCATTATTCAGTGGTCATTATTAAAAAGATGTAAGCTAAAAGCGCAAGCAACTACCTTAGTTATAAACAAAGAAGGACAGGTAACGCTTGCCCAATTCACATATCAATAATATCAATCCATCTGCAAAAGCTCATTCAATTTTAATTTTATAGCCCTGCAGTTTATATGAAATTAAGATATTGATATATCTGGTCCCTGCTATATTATACATGGTTAAATAAATAGCTGCAGCTAAGATATATAATAGTTCATTCTGTAATTTGAACTCGTTTTGGTCGGCGAGCCTCAGTACACTTTTGGTTGATCTTGCCAGTGATTTGTGCCACGGATGGGGGTGGCTGGAACCTTGCACAAACCTTTCCTGTAAAATTCAAACAACAAATGCATTTTAATAACGTTATTGTTAAAAGCATTAACCACTCAATTCTTTTTATTATATTTAGTTACTCGGTGTCATATATAAATAATCCATGCTGTTTTTGTTTAAGTTAGTTTAAACTCTTTCATTCCCTGTCCCACATATTCATAACCTGCATTTTTGGTCAGACTTCCTTTTTATTTCTACAGTAGAACCCCAATTAAGCAGGGGTAAGGTTAGGGTTAGGGGTGGCTGCTTGATGGGTGGCTGCTTTATAGGGGACTGTATTTTTTCGAGATGAATAACTTATTGACCTCCCTTCCATAGAGATAACTGCCTATTAGTGAGAAGAACAAGAGTTTAATTAGTTTGTGACTTCAGTGCACTTAAAACAAAAATACCAAGTTCTGACCCATTTGACCTTTCAATTAAATGACTTAAAAACAAAGAAATTATTTAAATGATAAAAAGGTAAATTTTTTTAACTCACCAATAATAGCGCCAACTATAGCTTGACAAAGGGGAACAGTGTCATCTAGTTTTCTCCCCTTTTTAAGTCCTCTTGCACAGGACATTTTAAGCACTTCTTTTGAGAAGAAGATGTCTACGGCAAGATTGACGTACTCCTCCCATTTGGTGCATGTACAACAAATGGAGCGCTGGCTTGAGTACCAGTGAACACCGCTACCTTGAAAGAATTCTTTCATCTGTCAAAATAGGATTAAGTGGCAATTTAAGTATTTTAATAGTTTGCATATATATATTTTGGACACTTCCTATCCCCCACAATGAATTAGGAACTAAATGAAATATAAATGAAATATATTATTGAAAATAATATGCTGGCTTTAACTTGCAGGAGATTCGTTTTTTATAATTATGATCACCAGGTCAATGTGTAGTTCTATGAAATATCCATATATACCTCCCCCAAGGAGGGATTGTTTATAAGAACCCTCAACTTCATACATTTCTTTAAATTTGTTGGTCTTTAAGACCCCTTCCCCCCCCTCCCCCCTCCTCCCCCCTCCAGGAATTTCCATTCCCTTCCGTGGGGAAATTTTCTGGAAATACTACACAATAAGAAAAAACCTTGCAGAAAGTTACCTGGTATTCAGCAGCAAGTTCTCTATCAACAATGCCAGCAGCTGGCTTCCCTGCCATTATGGAGTTTGGTGACTTGGCTTTCACTGCAAGTTTAAGTATGCAATTAAAACTGCATAAAAGCATGATATCATCTAAACTGGTTATGCATGTGCACACCAATTAGCCCTGATTGGTCCATGCAACCCATGATTAGCTTTCATCTGTTTCAGTGTAGCATTCAAGCATGCGTATGGCTTCAAATCCCCTGTAGAGGACTTTAGTGTAAATAATTAAGAGGGGTTACTTAATGGAAAAGTTAGCCCCTGATTAGCCAAATTATGTTTCTAGTATACATGTATGTGTCAGATCCGTGAGAGTAAAGGGGCTGTTAACATAGGCACTTTTTGTCACGCAACATTTGTCGCAGAAAAATTGCATTTAGCAAGTCCTGTGGCATGGCAGATATTAAATTGAAACTGGTTAACATGCCGATTATTTTGAAGTTGAAACTTCAGTAGTGCGAAAAAAATTGCATTGCGCTGCACAAAAAAATGCACCCGTGTAAACCGGCAAAAACTCTGGTTACTTAAAAGGAGTTCCAAAGTTCTGAGACAGCCCATGGCCAGAGCCCAGCATGCTGAACCATAAGGCAGCCACGCTGTCCAGCTTATACTGTAACTGGCATTTTATATTTTTATTTGATCATCCTACTATATAATCAGCCGACCTATAAAAGCCATTTTGACAACTTGAATATGTTTTCCAAAACTTTTTACCTGCAATATCAAGCCTCCTTTGTAGCTTCTTTAATTTATCCCTTAGGCTTTTGTTTTCCAGTAGCAAGGCCTTACAATCCTCATTGTCACACGATATCGTGACCACTGTTTCGCCACCATCGACCTCATCATCACTCTCTACATGTGTAGAGATGATCTGTTTTCTTGCAGATGCAGGTTTGGGGATGCAGGCAGAGGATGTTGAAGCCACAACATTACTACTCTGGGTATTTGTAGCTCTTTTTTGTTTCCTATTCACAGGTTGTTTGTTGCTCGAGGATGGATCTGAGCTTGGTCTTGGCTCTGTTCTAAAAGCTGCCAGGCTAAGGGGATGGATATTTGGCTCAGTTGTCTGATGTAGCTGACGTTGCGAAGAAATCACAGTTTCGCCACCATCAACTTCATCATCACTGGATACAGCATGTGGAGGGTTAATCTCTCGTCTCGCAGGTTGTCTGTTGGTTGTTGAGGTGTCATCAGTTCTGTTGTCAGTCTTAACATTATCCCTTGGTTTGTCCCGTGTTTTCTGCTTCTTTTTCACAGTTTGCTTGGCTGCTTCTTGCTTTGTTTTTGCTCGACTGCCCCTGTACTCATTGCTGTCCTGAAAGCTGGCAGGCTAAGGGGATGGACATCGTCCTGCTCTTGATGAGGCTGATCAGCAGGTTGACGAGGACTGTTATTTGGCTCTTGGTTTTGTGATAAACGCTTTGTAACTTGTGCCATCTTGGCTGCAATTTCCGCTTTCCTCTTTTTTTCAGCCTCTACTTTCTCTGCCTCCTTTGCTTTTTTGGCTGATTCTTTCTTGGCTTTTTCCTCATCTGTCACTCTGGCTTTCTTTGTTATTGGTTTCTGTGTTGGTTTTGACTTTTTTTTAGAAGACTCATCACTTGCCAATGCCATCCCTATTGCACTTTTTCTGATACTTGTTTCAAGAGCTCTTCTTTCTTTAAGGAGTTCACTTTTGTCATCTTTAATACAAAGAAAAAATAATGTAAACAATTACTCTCTCTAGCTAAAAGAGTGCATATTTATTTGTCTCTGCAGGTTTCCAAGTTGTGGATTATTATTTTGGGCAGTTGAAAAAGAAAAAAGCCATGATAATCATTCAACGACACAAGCATCGTTTAAGAAAAGAACACAGATCAGTAGCTTTACATGTGGGCGAAGTAAAAACAGTGTATCGTATCATAAATTAAAAATGTTTTTGTATGCAGCCAGTGAAGTCCAATATTGAAAGAGCGCTAGTGTCTGCATGTATAGCAGTTAAATTACTTTCTATTTAATATACACTCTTGTTCTCATGCTTCTGTCCCTGCCCCCTACAACAAAATTATAAAACACTCACCACTAATTTTTATTATTTGAGCTTCATAGAAGGTCTTGTCGGCTGACCAGAAGGCCTGTATGGTTTCCCCCTCTTGCATTGTTTCATGATCGTCCGGATCAAGGTGTTTAACTTCCCTTTCGTTTAATACCCTAAAGGTATCTGGCTGGTCTTCATATTGAACCAGAAACCAGTTTTCTACAAGGATTAAGGGATTAACCATAGTGAGATTTACATGTAAAACTTCCAAATACAAGCTTAAGTCCATTTCGGTTTTGTTTATTATCAATCAAAAACAAAAATTAATGATACAAACACAAAATGATGCCAGGGGTTTATAAGCCTTAAATACAGTCATATGAAATAGCGACTTTTTTGCATCCTACAATTTTGTGGCCCAACTGAGAACGTTCTACCTGAAAACTACTAAGTAAGCAACTATCAAGTGTGGAACTGCGGTGAATGTTGTAAGCTAATGATCAGTTCTTGAAGGTTCGTATCCATTAAATTACCATTGGCTTAATGCACTTCTCGATCATTATATAATTGCTTGACTCTCACTCTTAGATGCTGACTCAAATGCGGCTTCAAAGTTTTCATCCTTCTTCTTGGACTAAGAAAAGTCATGCCAATGAGTTTTGAAAGTGTTGTCACGATCCGTAGTGATTCCCAATAAAATACAATCAATGTTTCGCAACTACGGTATCCTACAAATTTTGGCGCGCAATTCATGCTAATTCGGTCGACGGATTGAATTTGAGTGCGACAACGCTCTGATAAAGGTTTACCGCCATTTCGGCGAATTGCTGCCTTCATCAGGTGAGCAAAATATTTAAAAGCACAGTTTGATCATCATTCCACATACAGTTACTGCGTGTAAAACTGCCAAACCTAAGAATTTACAGCGTTTATGTATCAAATTTCGGCATCTACGCTATAGTCGCAGCTCAATTTCTTTACATGACGGTCCTTAAACTGCCTAGTTTCTCACACGGGATCGATATCTCAAGCTGACACCACACGCTATCGATCCTTTACTTTTTTACCCTTTAGTCCAAGGGCAACATCACTACACAAAAAAATAGGATACTTACCCTCTTCAGCAAATGTGCGTTTGCGAGTAGTTCTTTTTCCATCGCATGAAGCCATATCGGTATAGTATAGGTAACTTAGCTGTCGCACAAAGAAGCACTGACAAAAAGCCCGCCAAACATGGGAGCGAGGTTACAGCAGTCCACGTTGCCTCGCTTTAAGGCTGGATGGATGGGAAGCCATGTTGTGAGTGCAGCTTGTTTTTTAGTATGCTTATAAGAAAACGAGGTCCATATCGCCAGTACATGAGACAAGATGAACCTTTACAGTCTCGCTCGCTTCTAAAGAAATTACGAAGGAGTAACAAAGAATGTAAACATGTTCGCAACCTTTGTTTTGCCACCGAATCTGCAGGCAACTTTGACAATGTAGTGATCGATCAAAGTTTGGTTGATGATAGTAGTGACAGTGAGTCAAATTCATTTCTTGAAGTGCGACAGGAAAGCCAGGAAATAGAAAACTTTGACAGTAACTTGGAGGACAATCTATCAAATGAACCATGTGAATTAGATTGGACTGGCACGGAGAATTTTGAAGAAGTTGGCAGCACTGATGGTATCGATTACACATCTGACTCTGATATTTCCTGTTCAAGCAAAGGTACTGTTTATGACTCGGATTCAGACAACTCAACTGATGGGAGTATCTACGATGACTGTGATCTAGAACAATCTAACGATAACGATCCTCCTCTCTACGAAGGTGCATCTCTTTCCCTTTCATCTAGCATACTGTTGATTTTGTCTTTTGTTCTTAAACACAGACTTACAGGGCAGTGCTTTACCGATCTTCTTGCCATAATTGAGGCACATTGCCCCAAACCTAACCACTGCAAGACATCCGTAAGGAAGTTATTCGCTTACTTTAAGAACATCAAAGGAAACTTAGTCAAGCATATATTCTGCACTTATTGCAAAGGTTACATTTGCGAACAAAAAAATACGGAGCATCTAGTTCTACCAGATCATTGCAGAATATGTAAAACTAATTTGACCAGCGAGTCCAGTGCCACATCATTCTTTTTGGAGGCTCCTCTTGCTGATCAAATAAAGAAATTATTCAGAGGTAAGTGTACTTTATTTGTAAGGGGATGGATAGGGTTCCAGCTGTTATACTTTGATGGGTCAGTACGACCACTCCTTATCACTTTTATCAGTTGCTGGTTACCATTAATGATAGCAACAGTATGACCTGTTGGAAACAATCTCAATTTTAGGTGCTTGTAACTCAAAAGCAAGCTCAGTGACCACCATTTTTTATTATTTGTGTATGATCAGTATGTCAAGATACAACATTTTACAAGGTTAATATTAATTTATTGACAATTGTGGGATGAAAACATTTTATGGCTTTAAACACGATACTGGTCCCTGTGGTACTGCTCCCCCTTCAAATTCCTTTTTTATTCAAATTCAATGTTAACTTGTCTGCCAAAATTGTATTTTATCTGAATTGTTATTTACACATTTTTTTTTATTTCAACAGATCCGGACTTTGTCAATGGCCTACAACACCGCTTTGAGCGGAGAAAGCTGTTGGATGAAAACATTGAGGATGTGTATGATGGAACATTGTACAAGGATCATTTTCAGCCTGAAGGATTCCTTGCACAGCAATTCAATATGTCTTTTAAACTTAATACTGATGGTGTGGCAGTTTTCAAATCTTCTAAATTTGGGGTGTGGCCACTCTTTTTGTCAATTAATGAGCTACCACCACATTTGAGGTAATGAACCTTACTCTGAAAAATATATAACTTAAGAGGCTTGAAAAGTTCTGTCATTTTTTCTTCCTTCATTGCTCTGTTACCTTTATTCAATGTACGAAGTATTTAGAATATTCTCTTTTTTTGCCAAAAGACGTGTTGTTTTAAATATTGTGTTGGAGAGCTTCTTGGCTGCAAGTTCAAAGCTAAAAATTGTGACTGTCATCACTCTTTGCAGGTCATCAACTAAATACAGACTTTTTAGTGGACTATGGTTTGGGGAAGACAAACCATTCTTCTCCACTTTTTTCAAACCCTTCATTGATAAGATGTGTGAAAGTCAAGTGAAAGGTAATTTATTAATTAAAAAGACCTACTTCTTGTATGCTTTACTCTCTCCTCAATTAATTTCAGGAAAAATGCATAATTTTAAAGGTTTGTGGGTCATCACTTGGTCTCAGTCAAATATAACTTAATTATATCATTATTGATATACTGTGCAGGTGAAAAAATCAATACATTATTGCTACTGAGGTAATTCTGCAAAGCATTAAATTTTTCAAGTTTAATTTGAAACTGTTGTTAGTATATCATGATTATTTGTGCTATGTAAGCTAATTAATTTATTGAGACTAAACTTTTTTCTTTGTTGAAGGAATTGAGATCGAGTTGCCCATCAAGAAAGCTGCTACCTCACAGATGATGGTTCTGTCAGCTCATTTTGACCTTCCAGCTCGGTCTGGAGTACTGGAACAAGTATCGTACACTGGTCGTGATGGGTGCTGCTATTGTGTACTCAAGGGGGAAACTATCAGCACATCTGCCAGAGGTCATGTGATGACTTACCCTTTTTGTGATACTCCAACTGGCCATGCAGAAGTAAGGACCTCGGAGGAAATAGAGCGAGACTCTTTGACAGCACTGCAAGGAAACTGTACTGTGAGTCAGTTTTTGTGTTGAGTGTTGAAATGATATTTTTGAATTTTGAATGTACATGTAAGGCCTTTTTTTTAATAGTGTGGGTAATAATTAATAATCATGCATTTGCATATCATATTTTCTTTGTGTATTTTTACACACAATATTAATTTTATCAGTGGATAGCTAATGATTTATTGAACTTTTTGACTTAAAATAAATTATTGTTATTATTTTGATATCTAACAGCCACAAGTTTGTAAGAGTTTTACTTCTTTGTGCTATCCTCTTTAAATAAAGACTTCACTACACCTCACTTATAAAAGACAAAATTAAAGCAGATTAGATATTAAGATAGTGTCAGTGGTTTAAATTGTTCATATGATTACTGGTATTTAGTCAATAATGTACCTGTTTTAAAAATTCTCCAAGGTTAATGGCTTTAAAGCTCCAAGCCCATTATTTGGACTACCAAAGTTTAGCATACCACTTGCTGTCAGCATTGATTACATGCATGGTGTCTGCCTTGGTGTGGTGAAGACTCTTGTTGGACTTTGGTTTGACTCATCTCATAGAAGCAAAAGGTGGTATTGTGGACACCTGGTGCAAAAAGTAGACCGACGTCTGCTCCAGATCAAACCTCCAAGTGCTATAACTCGGGTACCAAGAAGTATTGAGTCACATCGTAAACACTGGAAAGGTACATATTAGCAATGCCCTGATTTTTTATTTCTGGTATATTCTTTGCAATTGAACTTGTTTCATAATAGTTATGGTTACAACCCTTTTATCTGGCCTTTTGCTCTTAGCTGCAGAGTACAGGAGCTGGCTTCTGTTTTATTCCCTTCCTTGTATGAAAGGAGTTCTTTCTGAAGAGCTTTTCAGCCACTATGCCCTGTTAGTTGGTGGAATTTATCTTCTTTCCCAAGAGTCCATTTCTGCTGCTGATCTGAAGAAAGCAGAGATCCTCTTGGCTCATTTTGTTGAAATGCTTGATGTCTACTATGGTATGGTTGGTGACTTATCTTTATGTGCAAGGAAATTTCCTGTTTAAAATTTGCGTGTAAATAGACCTTATGTATAATGACGTAAAACAATGCTTTTGCAGCTCGAACGTGCATTGTGTTAGTTGTAGTCATGCACAAATTCAGTATGGCGTTGTATTTCCCCGAAGCGGGAAATTTAAATGGTAGTAATGCTGACATGTGTTCTGATGTGGCTGGGCCGTCGTTTAGCGGCCTGAGCGATTTGTTTGAGCTTTCAGATAGATCACAGATCCCCTACTTTTACTTTTTCCCCACTGCTAGTACTACCGGCCGCCATCTTGGATTTGAGCATGACTACAACTACCATACTGCCTTTCAGACATATTACGTCATCATGCATAAGGTTCGTTAATATTAATTTTTATTTTTGTGATTCTCCTTTTTAAGTTAAAATTGTGATCAATTCAGGTCAACTTGATGTGTACTTTATACTGACAAAGACAAATCTGGGTAGATTTTCTTATATTTTTTCAAGTTTTTAAATGAGTTTTGCGTAGAATAATTTATATTTATGACCTCCATATAATTTCCCTGTAACAAGTAACATGCGTGACAGTGGCCTTTTATTTTTTTCCAGCTCCCAGGTATTTGCTATTAAACATGCACAATTTGTTACATTTGGTTGAAGATGTGATTGCAAATGGCCCATTGTGGTGCAACTCTCTCTTTGTATTTGAGGATTGGAATGGGGACATAACTAAATTCTTCTATGGAACTCAGAATATACCTAACCAGGTAATGATTTTGAACACACATGCTGTAGCAATGTTTAACAGTACATGTAGATGTACATTTTTGTTCCAAGTTGAGTGCAGCCATATTGTAGCTATTGAAAATACTCTGATCATATGTTAACCTATAAATTCAAAAAAAGTGAGGAACTAATACATTTGGCAAGGTTAGAAAAGCAGTTCAACAGTAAGGTGATGCTAACTTCCTCTTTTTCTTTTCAGATAATGAATGCAGTTTCCTGCCGTCAAAACCTCCCAGATTTAATTGAAAAAATGCCAGATGGACAAGCCAGAGATCTTGTATTAAAGTTTATAAATGGGAAAGAAAGGTTAGTGATATTAAGTTGTCAAGCATGCTACCCAACGTCCATTAAGAGAACCTCCCAGAGTTACCTGCAGACACTGACTGTAGCAATGACTGTTAAGTCATTGCTTGTGCTGATGTTAATTTTTTTTCTGTTTCCAACTAGTTCTTTCTTATTTTCTAGAGACAACCGAATTCCAATTGGAGATGGCATATTCATTGTAGGCTCATTAAAGAATGCTGGACTGAGACCAGAATTGGAAGATGATGTTATTGCTGGGCTAGAAGTAGATTCTCTAAACAAGGTCAAATTCTTTACTAGACTTCAGGTCAGAGGAAGAATAATCCATTCCAAAGCCTACAAGCGTGTCTCTGTGCGGAACTCCTATACAATTTCCTACAAAGATGGCAGCCAGCTTAAGTATGGGCAAGTTGAGGTGTTTGTGCAGGCAACCAAACCTCAAGATAGCTCTGCCAAGTATGCAGCCGTCCTTCTGCCATTCAAGAACAAAGTGGGCTTTGTGTGTGGAACTCATAAAGCGCTTGGTGTCTGTCCTGTCACACACATTGTTTGCTGGCACCCGCCTTCAAATGATCAGTGTGTTTTGATTCCTATTAATTGTATTGAGGACATTTGTATTTGTATGGACTCAAAGGATACTGATAGGTTACAAGCCATTTACATTGCTCGATTTCCTAATCATGTTGAAAAAGATTAGGAATAAATATAATACATTCGCATTACACTCTATTCATACCAAAGCTGAAATGTTTATAAGCTGTTAACATGGTTTACACGTAGATTTTTTTCGTTGAAGTTGGTAAACTTAATATTAATGTTTGTCGACTAAGACTCAGAAAAATGAAAGGCAAGTTACATAATTATAGATCTTACATGCACCCTATGAAATATTGAGGCCCTCTTTTTTCGTAATCACTGATTTTCAAACTAAACATTTTTTGTTGGAGTGAACAGGGTATGAAAGGTCACCTTTGTCAAAAAATAGGTATAATTATTCTTCATACAATGTACATAATCTTAACATTTAAATAGCTTGTAATAAATAATAATGAATCATTACCAGAAGGACTCAGTCAAGAGAGCAGTGCTAAAGACACAAAGGTGTCCATGAGATAGTTTTAACGTTTGCAAACATTTCTAAGTACACATTTTGTGGATTAGCAACACGTCCTTTCTTATAACTCTTATAAATAGAGGAAATGTGGTTTTTATATGGGATTCAGTGGTGACTGATTTAAGTTGCATATATCCAATTCCCATATTTTAACCGCATTATCTAGTACATAGATTATGTGGTTTTTATATGGCAAATCAGTGGCAACTGATTTCCCATATAATAACCACATAATACGATAATTGGACATTGGTCTTGCATATTGCAAGCCTGTTGGCCATATTATGCCCATGTAAATTCTGTTTTAAAATTTGGCTCCATATAAATACCGTACTAAACAAATGACAGAGAAAGAGCCTTCTTATTAAATCCATATTTTGATTGAATACCTCCAGCTATTTTCCATATATGGGCCATATCTGGCACTTGTTTCTGCCATATTTTTACCATATTTTAGGTTTGGTAAGGGTACCTTGTACAAACTAACTTGTACTTAAAGACAAATAAAGTTGTTGTTGTTGTTTGTTAAAACCATTATCATGACCTTGAGGATGGCTAAAGCTTCATTTTTCCCATTTTTCCCAGTATGCCCAATTCTCACACACAAAGTCCTGGCATAGCCTATTAAAAGGCACCCCCTAAACTGCCTAAATGAAAAACAAGTTATTGAAAAATAAGCCTATTTGAAAGGCATTTTTTAAAAATGAAGAAGAATGGTATTTTCCTTTTTTGTGATATCTCCTATCATTCTAGAGATATTACAGTTTTTTGTATATGTAAATTGAGTACTGATGATGTCACAAGGTGTGACAGTATGGGTGTAAAACCACAAAATATAGCATATAGATCTCTGCAAGTAATGGTGCAATACAATTGGAACTTTGCAAGTATATTGCACCCAAACAAATACACTACATGATGCATATTTAGATGTTGCTATGGAAACAATCTTGGTTCCAGTCTCTTTCCTCTTGAAATCAAATGTTACTCGTTTGTGACTGTATAGGGAAAAATGACTGATCCCATTAAAGTGCACCTAACCCCAAAATATTTTTTTGCTACAATAAACCTTTGCATCAGTTCGAAATGAAAATCAAGTAGAAAACAGTGTTCTTTCTGCAGTTACAATGTTCAGCATCACTTGCCGTCTTGTATGTTGGCGCAAGTCCTCCAGCTGTCCCATGACCCCCTGCAAACCCTACAGGAAGGACAGTAGCAAACAAGGGGCTCACATCAAATGCTGGGATCTGCAATTAATGGGAACAAAATAAATAAATAAATAAAATATAAACAAAAAAGTACTAACTAGTACCGGTAAGTAACTTGACAGGTATTTTATTATCTTTTTGTTTAAATTAGAATGAATGCATAGATCTTTTTATTTACAGCGCGACGCACCTAAGTGTGGCCACCCAACAAAGTTTTTTGACAAGTTATAATTAGCCAATCAGGGAGTGTGAATTTGTTTGAGCTGTCCTGCCTCCTTGCAATGTTCAAAGCTGTTGTCACAAAACCTGACTTGCTTTTAACAAGGAGGCGGGACAATTCAAAGAAATTCGTACTCTCTGATTGGTCAACTTGTCAAAAAAGTTAGTTGGGTGGCCACACTAAGGCACGTCGCACTGTAAGACAGCAAACAATGTTTTCTGCTTCCTACCAATAGAGCACCAGTGACGACAAGTGCCACAATCCACTGTCCCCATGCAATGAGCATGCCGTACATTAGCTGTGGCCCAGCCTGTTTCCAGATCACTGCCACGTTGGGGATCTGGGTACCAAGAAATAGTGATGAGAACACAATATTGATGAGAAATCCTGCCAGATTGTACCTGAGGGACAAAACAATGACCATGCAGCTCATTTGATTGGCAGCTGAAAACTTGTGTACAGGGTGCTGGTATAAATGATTGTCCAAGGTCACTACCTCTGCCTCCCTCAATAATGCCAAGTAACCTTAGACGATCAAGTTTACGCTAAAAGTAAGGATTAGTGTAGCACAGACTGAGAACCAAAGTAAAAACTTTCAGCTTCCCAAACCATGCAGTTGGACTCACACCCCCCTCTCTGTATGTGTCAGTGCAGTGCCACAACAGGTAAAAATGTAATTAAACCACCATAGAAGATCAATCAGCCTGACATTTAGACCCAGGTTCCAACCCTCCTGATTTGATCGGGAGTCTCCTGATTTAACGCATTGCCAACCCCCGCTCTCCCAATTCAATATTGTTATCAAATTCACCTTACTTGTTATAAAATTCTGAAAACAAGGAAAAATGCTAATCTTTAGTATAATTTTGCGATCTCCAAAATGGCATACAAGTTTGATAATAATAAAGAGCTTGAAGAATAACTGAGAAAGGATGTCAAAATGCAGGAAAAGGCAATTGAGAGAACCTAAATAAAATTTGCAAATTTAAATTTCTTGAGGGGGCATGCCCCCAGAGGCCCACACTTTCAACACTCTTGTAAGCACCTTTGGCACTTAAAAATGCCCCTTATTTTTGATTCAAAAGGGATTGGAATCTCTGAGATCAGTGCAGTGTCTTCAATTGTTTTAGTAGAAACTCTAAAGGGTTACATTCCAAAAGCTACAATTCTTAAGTATTTTTGAGCCAAAAATCAAGAAAAATCTTGCATTCAAAGAGCAACGCGCGCAATCGTTTTCTATCGGCGAATAGAAAACAGTGGGAGAACCAATCAGATTCACGGATTTCCAATAGAACACAGCTGAGTTTCTATTAATTTCCATTCTCGTACCCAGAGGCAGCATTCCTTTTGGTCAGCACCAAGAATCACGACCTCTGGCCACCCCCAGCTTGTGAGCATGCGCAGAGTACTCGTTCTGTAGTTTTCAGCCAATCAGAATCGTCAGATTCGACAATTGAGATGGCCAGAGGTCGTGATTCTTGGTGCTGACCAAAAGGATCGCGGCCTCTGGGGACGAGAATGACTAATTTCTGGTTATGAAAATAAAACCTGAGAATTAATTGCAAACTTATAAACTCAGCAGGACACTTAAGAACTTAAATTATGTTTGCGGAAGGCGAAGAACGAGTAATTTTCATATTTTACAAGCAATGATTTTATAATAAGATTATGGCAGAAAAAAACAGGATTATTTTATTTTAATTTGAGCAATCTATAGAAGCGAGCTTTGAATGTATATAAGCTTTAATAAATTTCCGAACGATAAGCTGCGATTTAAAAACAGTATTTACACGGGGAGTTATGACTTTATCACGTCTCCTAACTAATTCACACAACTAGAATTACATACCATCCTCTTGTGAAATTGACCGCAATAAATTCAGAGACATCTTTGTTGACCCGAGCCACCTGCAGCACAATCAACCCGAGAAGACCGCCGATCACGGAGGCGGGAAGATACAGCTTCTGTAAAATCCACACGTAAAGGCGGAGAAACTTCCCCAAAACAAGAAAAAAACACAGCCAACAAAAAGACGCCACTGCTGAATAGGGCATGGGGATTTTTCGCTCTTCACAAAGTCCGGCATCGTTAAAAATAAAGCCCTCTCTGCAGAAACAAGAACTGAGATTGGCGGTCCCGGAACAAACGCCTCCATGGCCACACGAGTCTGTCACCGATACGTTGCAGGTCATGTCAAAAGCGCAGTTAAGTTGTGAAAGATGAAATGAAGAAGATGAAGATTCAACACAATTCTCGAACAAATTTTATATCGTCCGCAAATAAATTAAACAAAGCTTTTCTTGTTTGCACTCGTCCGGTTCGAGGACGGAAGCACTGACGGGTGAAGCGTGACGCTTTGATTGACGGGCTAAGGGTTTCACAAAAGGAGATAAACATATTCTGTCTTTGAAAATCAAAACAAACCTGTTTTAAAGTGAAATAATTTATCTGCCAGAGCTTTGTCATAGTAACTACATGAAAGCTCATGAAGATACAACAATAGTGGTGAGAACAAAAATTTTAATCGAAGAACTTGATTTCGTAAACGCCATTTACTCTAACTAGTATACTTTTATAGTAATTGCCTACAACACACTAATCCGACACTATTTTCTTTCGTTTTTTTACCTCGTATACAGTACAGTAAAACCCGCATAAACACAGGCGTATGGGCAATTTTTTGCCAGGGGGTCGGTGAACCATTTGCCCAAAAAATTCTCCCAAGTTGCCTTGCCCAAATTTTCTCATGCTGCCCAAAAACATCTGATTTGCCCTGATTTGTGGGGGGTGGGGGGGGGGGGGTGGTTGCAGCCTTCCCGTACGCCTATGCGCATATAAAAAATTTGGTAAAAAGAACACCATATACACGAGAACCAATAGCTGTTATTGAAGTTGAGCCTGCGATAATATATTCTTTTGTAAAGACAACATGCGAACGAGGCGAAATGGTCAAAACATCGGACAACACAATGCACAATGACCCGTTAGCCTCGTTTGTATGTCAAACCGCTGACAACTTCAATAAGAGCCATTCAGCCTGATGAATTCAACTGCTTCACTGGGTACCAGTTTGATTAAAAATTTCCGAGTCAGGATAATCATGCCATTTATCTGTGGCAGCAACTCCCTTGCAATTAATGACCAGTCCCTTGATTTGAGAGGATGGAGTCAATTGATAAAGCAGTGTCAGTTGTACAATACACGAGTTTATATTAAAATTTTCAGACAGAATTTAAGTACCCAATATATAAGAACGTCACGTCATCAGACTGAAACTGAAAAACATAGATTCTTTTAGGCGGGATTTTACTATGCATGGTTTTAGCGTACCGATGTCAATATGTAACGCCTTAATTTGTTTGTACTATTTTAACCCTTCCCACTTTCTGCTCTCTCAGATGTGGTAGATAGGCTCCGCTGTTCGGGAAACGGAGCCCGCCCTCCTAATGTGGTGGTGGAGGGGCTATTGAAGTAAGTCGAGTCAGAAAAGTATTAACATAAAATTTATTTTTTTACACAACTATTAACAGACAAAGCCCAAACCCAGCTGCGATATTATGGCAAATAAATCCAATTGAAACGCAACGCAAGTTTTCCTGTGATATCGCAACACAAGACCAGTGAAAACAGGCCTTGTAACGCTGCGGAGTCACGCAACGGATCACGAAAGCAGCTTGTGCTGGAACGTTAGCTGAACCACAGGTCCTCCAGCTTCGATATTCATATGCAGTACAACTTCTTGCTGAAAACTGATCAACATTCATCTGGAAACAAAAATGCAAAAAACGTTTTATGATCAGCAAGACGCCTGATTAATAGAATGGTAAACGTAGCTGGGCTACCTGTGGTTTCTACCGATGAAATGACAGACAAGGAACAAAATCTTTACAATATCCAAGATCGCATAGTTTCTACTTAATTTGATTAGAAATGGCTGGATAAAAGCTACAACCCTAAGTATTTAAACTAGAATGAGAAAAACCGGGATAAGAGAATGATCAAACATATACAACACTGACCAAAAAATATCCTTCAAGCAAGAGTTTCAAAAAAAAATATTGACAATTTCTCAGACTTTGACTGGAAAAGAAAGAAATTGCAGCGTTTGCAAGTTAATTTTGACAACACCTACTAATCTTTCCCGGCATCCTCTTTAAATTTTTAAACTCGCACCTATAACTTATTTATTTATTTGGTTCTCGGCTGAGAAGGGACTGGGTACAAGTGACGCAGCGCTCTTCTTGGCTCAATTTAGGCTCTTACTCCGTGTACCATATGCAAACGTGTCACATCGTTTGTTTGTTTGTGATTCGTTGTAGTTTGGGCGGTATTGTTTCTCATCATTTGTTTCTTTTGTTTTACGTCATCTGTGTCCGGTACACGAAGGAGCCCAGTCTTCCCCCAGAAAAGATGCGGAAAAAGATTCCAGTGATGATCTCGAAACGAGCAACCAACCTTGTTCCCAGGGTCTCTCTCTCTCACCGCCCCCTGGCACGATAGCAGCCCAATGTTCAGTTAATGCTTATCTCTCTCACGCTCCAGGGGACGGGAAGGAGAGGACCCTGAGAACGAGGTTGACGAGCAACCGCCACCAGAATATCTGTGGAGCTAATTCTAAGAGAGGCTCCAAATTTTGACACGAATTGAGCCCGAAAGAGATGCTGATTATTCTGGTTACCCAGGTTTCTCCTCAACAGACAATTAAATAAATAAGATTGCGTTGATCTACGAATTTCATGTAACTGTCGCGTGACAAAACTTGGACATTAAACTACTACAACAGTGTGGCTTGGTGGAAACTACATGAGAACATCGCACACGAGACTTAGGCGATTGAAAACTAGTTCGCACTCGGAGTTCCCGCTTGTTCCAGTTGTCCTCGCATTCTGCAGTGTGGCTACCGTCCTTACAGCGCCAGCTGCACTTGGAAAGTTTATCGTGTTGAAGTTTACAATCAGGGCATAAATTGTCACTTGAAGTTTCCCTTCCGTTGCTAAACGATCTTGGCGTGGGTACGCGTTTGGAGTTTGTCTCTACAACTGTGTCTGTTTTAACTTGGTCACTTTCTTCAGAATCGCTGTTATTCCTGTTTGCTCTTGTTCTCGGTGATTTAAGGGACCTCAGTTCTTTTCGGTTAGAAGATTTTCGCTGCAGGTAGTTCGTTAACCGAGCTTGTTTATTTCTGGTACGATCATCTATTGCTGTTGTGCTTTTAGAGCGCTTTCTTTTAACTGCCTTGGTTGAATGTCCTGTTGTTTGAAGTTCCACCATGTTTTCCGGTCTAAGCGGGTCGTTTTCTTTTCGGCTCTCCTTCTCGTCAACTTCCGGTTTCTCAGAAGAGTCACCTTCACTTCCGGTTTCAGCTCTTCCCAGTTTCATGTTGAGCTTGCCTGTCCGGGACAATCGCGCGCACGTATCACGCGTATCACGCGACTCGCGTGACCCCCCGTCCTCTTCAGAAGTGCCACCTGTTTCGTTATCGCTAGTTTCCTTCACAGCATTTGGAAATGAGAAATGTCGCCTCCGTCTATTCCGCGGTTTCCCAGAGCCAAGTTGAAGACGGTTATGTTCTACAGTGGTTTCCTTTAACTCGGTTATCGTATTCCGCAGTACACGCTTGGGTGTGGTCGCGCTTTGACTCTTTGCCCTAGTTCGTTTTCTACTCGGCGTTTCGTTATCGCTATTCACTACGCTCTCCAGGTCTTTCCCAGAACCAGCTACAGAATATGCTGATTGGCTTGACAAGAATGATTGAGTAAGAAGATAACTGTTACTTCGAGTTCTCCTCGCGGGTGACGAAACTGGAAACTCCTCTTCGTTGCTATCGTGAGTTTCCTCTTGACCGGCAGTCTCGTCCCTACTCTTGGCAGCAGAATCACCTCTCCCACCCTCTGTACTGGAAGAGTCTCCTGAGCTGCTGGTGGTGCTGGAAGACTCCAATGTACTGCTTACTCGGGAGGAAATGGACCCTGCCAAGCTACCGCAGCCACCATCTTGACCAGCGGCGGGGAAGCCACCGTCGCCACTGAAGTTGTCCTTACACATGGTGAGTACCCATTGGACTGCGTCCTCGTCCATGTCACATGACTCGTCTGTCATCACAGCGTGTTCCTGCCAGAACACCTCCTCGCGTGCTCGGTACAACTCGCGGCGCATCTTCTCTCGCTTGGTCACCATGTAGCACAGGTTTCGCAACTGGGAAAGAAAACAGAAGAATACAGGTTAGGAAGGGTAAGTGCTGATCTAGAAAGTAAGAGATCCGCCCGTGACTCGACTTCGTCAATGTGTCAACGTGCATTTTTTCTTCTGTCAGAGAGCGTCAGAAATGCTTCATGAAACCATGACAGTTTCGCTCTTCTTCCGTTGCACGCGCTACTCGCAGCTCGAACTGATTTCGCGCTCGCTCACCATTTTCACGTTCGCTCCCCTGCATTCTGAACCAAAAGAGAGAATGCTCACAGTCTAAACGATCACATACAAGCTGTGGATTGATCTAACACGGAAATGTTCGCACGGAGCACATCGATCGGAATGTGCCCAGGAGGTCAAAACAATAAATATATTCAACAAGAGGATGTGCTAGAAACAACGCCGTAAACAAATCAGGAGAAACATTTTACCACTTACCTTCTCAAGGTTGCAACGCAGCTTCACAATCCTTTCTAGCTGTACCTGAAGATTGCTGGAGGAATTTACAGCACCCTAGAAAATAAACAAGAAAGAAAATAAATACACGACATTACAACAACCGAAACAATGTTTCCATAAGCGGCATTCAGTAGTAAACGGTTATCAGTTAGATCTTGCAAAGGAACCATTGACGTGTTCCAAGAACAGGGCCCGCGGAGCGGATTTTCAAGTGGGGGGGGGGGGGGCTAATGTGTGTGTGTGTGTGTGTGTGTGGGGGGGGGTAATGTGTGGGGGGGGGAGGCTAATGCGAACACGTTAGCGTAAGCTAACTAGGGGGGATCCGGGGGCATGCTTCCCCGGGAGAATTTGAAATTAAAGTCTTCTGAAATGGCTAGAAATGGATCTAAACTGCCAAAAGTGAAGTTAATTTTTAATTCTTATGAAACAACGAGTAACAAACTGGCCTTCGCGTTTGACAAAATTTGACATAACATAATGTAATATACTTTTTTGCAAAGGACAGAATAGTGATTTAATCAGCCAAAAAAGTGGGGGGGGGGGGGGGGGGCTTTACCCCTGTGCGGTCCCTGAAGAAGCCTCACTCGCACAGTGCAAAGCGACTTGCAATGTCTTACTTCCCGTGAATTAAAAGGTTAAATAATCACTTAGTTTACTTACCTGTTTTCCTGACAACTTTTCCTGCTGTTGAAGAGTCGGTGGAAGAAGAGGAACATCATCTTGAGCCTAATAAAGCAAGACACGAACTAAGACTGGCGCTTGAACAGCAAACCCGCCACAAGTTGAGAAAAAGCAAAACCATTACAATTCTACGGGCTGCGTAGCTTTGCGAAATACGATGAACAAAAAATAACTTTGGTAGACAAACAGTAAATAATTTGCATTGTCTAACGTCCACATTTAATCTCTACAGTGAACGAAAGTCAACGCAAGAGCGCGAAATTCTGACCACGCGAATTTCGCAAATCAACACTGGTGTGAAAGAAG
>OX393568.1:25280338-25292838 GCA_947652115.1 Blastomussa wellsi | reverse complement strand
CTAGCAGATGCTACCGCTTTGAAAATGCATAATTTGTTGAAGCAATCCAGCTTGTTTCGGCCGCCTCGAAACGACGTCCGCCATGTTTTCTTTCCATTCCTCTCGCGGCCAGGAAACCCCCCACAATCCCTTGAGAAACGTTTACAAAAATGGCGTCCAGTCATGCGAAACACCAGAAAGCTCTCTTTGAATTTGGTTTTCAACCAAAGCGTCCAAAAAGCGGTGGTGAGTAAATATCAATTAAATGGCATAACCTGCTTTGTTTTTGCTGAGTATTATTAATCAATTCAACAGCTGCTGACACGAGACAGTGATCGATACGAACGTCAAGTTAACACTTGAACTCGCTTGCCCGCGCAGTGTCTTCTGAATTCTAAGTTTTTCGCACTTGTCTTTTCCCTGTTGCAGTTAAAGCTTAGTACTATTTCAAAGCAGGTCCTAATATTAAACTTGTTGAAGAAAAGTACACAAGAGAATAAAAAAAAAAAACGATACACGTTGCACAATATTTATTATTGTAAGAGCCACAGTCACACAAACTGTAAGTAAGAAACCGAAGAATGATCACGTTAACGTTTAGTGATGCCAACTTAATTTGCAGGTATCATCATTGAATTATTTGTTCTTCATCTACAGATGAATTGCTCACTAGATTGTTTACATTTTATCAAAAGAGAACTATTATAATATAACTGATTTACATGTGACGTCATAAATAAAAATGATGATTTACACTTAACAATAATTTGTTGTCTCAAGTAAAAGGGTGCCACGAGACGTGTCAAAAGACACTTTGAATCACTGAAAACTCAATTGCTCCCGGGGGCTTCACCCTCTGGGCCCCCACCGGGGCTCTGCCCCTGGACCCCGGTGGGGGCCTACGCGGCCCCCACACCCCCGGCGGGAGGGGCAGGTAACAAAGTTACCTGCTATTTTCAGTTATTTACCTTCTATGAAAATATTTAGCAAGAACCCTGACTTCACATCATTCCACTCCATGGGAAGATATGAACTCAATAAATTGACCTCGCTCCCAATGTATGGCTTCATAGCTCAGTTGGTAGAGCATCGCACTGGTATTGTAGAGGTCATGGGTTCGAATCCCGTTGAAGCCCTGATTTTTTCAGACTTCTTTCCAATTGCTTAAATTGGAAATTAACTGTGATGATCATTCTTCACTTTCACCTATATCTGCAGTTCAAATATTACTTATATACTACACCTCAAAATAAATTATACAGTGAATTCCTACATTGCAGGAGAATAACATCACTTCTCTTCACATTATTGATAAAGTACAGTAACATCAGGCCTAGCTATTTACTTCCATTTTCAAAACAATGATGAAAATAAAAGAGGTCAAGTGTCATTAACCCTACAATGTACCTCTGAAATAAGCGAACTAGCACTGAAAACTCACTAACTTGACTTTCTTCAAAGTAAATTGTAGGAACAAGTATTGTATAGCTTAGGGAATTAGAGAGGATACATACTGTTTAAAGTTTCCAGCTCTCCTAAATAATGGTTCCACTAGTCTGCAAATATAACAGTGATAAGGCCATGTTAGTAACTGTAGATATTGGAATTTAATGTGGCTTATGGTCACCATGAATAAAGTAATCTTTGGTAATGTATAAAATTGCCTTCAAATAAAAGGAAACCTTGAAATAATGGTTTTCTAAGGTAGGAAAAAAAATGAGGAAGACGGAGATGGATTGTAATTGATAAACTTGAAAATATTAGGCTAAACATTTCAAGATGTGTCATTGGTGACAGAGCCATTTTAAAGACAATTTACCGGTAAACAAAAGTAAATTATGTTTTGTGATGATTGTCAATCAAACAGATATAAAACAAATACTTATATCAATTATGTAATCACCTGAAAGATGGTTGAAAAACACCTTCAGGATTTACAGGCACCTAGATGGAGACAAATAAGAAACATTCAAAAAGTGATAACAAGCAGATCTTTATCTTGTACATTTTCTTGAATATTTGTTACACCAAGACTCGAAACCAAAAGCTCTCATTTAGAAGTATGATTCTGGATCCAACAGCCTCAGGCAGAACCATTTGAGAGCTACGTATCCAAAGGGCAAGCTGGAATCATCAACTAGAGATTATCTTAATGTACAACCAAACTCCTATAACGAGCATTAAATGGATTTAAATGAAATTTAAAGGAGTTAACAACAAAGAGCGCCCATAGTACCGGCGGTCAGCGGTCTGAGTTGCTTGCACATGCGCAGTGTTTGAGTTTTCTCAGCCAGCGTTTCTGCCAAGAGTTTTATCTAGCTACCCCCATCCCTCCCCTTTGTTTCTACTGAATTTCAGTGTGACGGGTGCCTGCTTTGTCTCTTCATTTACGCGAGGGCTCATGGCTGGGCCGCAGTGAAATGCCAGCCATCAGGGCGTTGTTCAGTCTAGGGGCTGGCTGCCAAAGGTGAAAGCCCTTGGACATTCCAGGCACCCAACCTCCACTAGGTGATGCACTTGTTAAAAGAAAATTGGCAGCAGGTGAGAAGAATTCACATTTTGAACAATGTACCTGTACTCCTCTCTCCCATTCCTGCCTCCACTGATCTGCTATGGTTATGTAGTTCTCTGGACTTAAGTTCTGATGGTCGGGTAGTTTCATGGCACTTATCAAGTCAGTGCGAAAAATCTTTTACAATGAGAAAAATAGTAAAGGTTACAGTGAGTACAATGAACATACCATAACCTTTAACTTATTACAGCTTTTTCTCTTTGCTTTAATAGAATTAACAGCCTCGCAGAGCCTTAAAAGGCTCCAGAAAACTGTTGAGGCAACCTGACAGAATGGTGGGGAGTAACCTTCAATGGGCTAGCTTCCCATCCAAGGGTATTAGCAATATTCGTAGCAAATTGACACTATAGAAACCAAAGTTAAGCACCGACAGATGAGCCAGTTTGGCTTAAATGGCTTTATTTTCTTACTTTCTTAAAAACTAGATACTACTGACAATATTGTGTAAAACGAATGTAACGAGCACTATCTTACGAACGCACCTGAAAAATCTACACTGAAGACTACAAACTCTTCCACGCAGTTGGACCTAAAAACTCTCATATAGCTCTAACTCTCTTCAACCCTCACTACACATCACAAAAATAAATTTCAGTTTCAATATGTATATCTGGGTTTCTAAAATCTCGTTGGCCTGGCCCATATACAGGAACAAAACAAATTCACTCACCTCGGCAGGTTTGCGACCCTCAAGGGGAAAACTTGCAGGAGATGGGGGACGAGAAGATCCTAGCAAAACATTTATATGATGTTAGGTAACTTCAAATATCATCAGAACTGGGTTGAAATATCCAAGTACAAAATATACATTGTGTGTACAAAATACTCTATTTTCTTCTATAACAACACATGCTAACAAATTTTATGAATCCTGAGAATGTAAAGTTTATACAATAGTTGCGCAAAGCGCACCTTTTATCTCATCAACAATAACTGAATTCAGCAACCTGTTGGAAAGAAAAAGAAAATCACAAAATAAATCACAAAACAACACACATATATTTGCCTTGTTAACAAAAAATATTTTACCAAGAATAAATGCGTAAGCTTTGCTTACAAACAATCATAACAAGACATTTGTTTTGAGCACAATCAGTGTTTTCCCCTGCTACTATATGTAATGCTTCTGTTTGTGACAAAGCAAAGACAGGTTTTTAGAAAAGATATAATCACCCTTTCACATCTCCCTGCTTGGCTTTCTTGCTTGCCTTTTTGTCTATATCCAATTCATCATCTTCTAAAAACAAAAAGCAGTACATATTGAATTAACCTCCTTTCTGCTGTAAAGAGACTGGTCTAAACATAATTTATGTTTTTTTTCCCTAAATGGTTCAACCTAAGATGTTTCAACAAGCCAAACAGAAATCATCTTCAATCAGGCACGAACAAATTATTACAAATATTACAATTATTATTCCATTACGAATTCTTTAAAAAATAAGTGTTCTTGTTTTTTCTTTAGAGCTTGCCAATAAAAAGGCAAAACTAGCGAGAGTAATCCTATTTAAACCATTACCAATCAAACACTGAAATAAAGATTTGTTAAAGTTATGTCCCAACAAAAAATATTTCATTTTCATTCATAAAGTGCTGGCCCCTTAAGACGTTTAAATATTGGCTCATTAAAAGCGTCCTTTTTTCATGATCACAGTCTTGTAATTTTAACTGGTTCTTCTGCATGTTACAGTGATGTCTGATAGGAGAGACAGCAACAAGCAGGAGTATTATTAGGTGTTGTGTATTATTATGGTGTGTGTATTCAAAAGCCAAACAAAATAATATATTGTACAGTCCACAAAGAGACCTGTCACAAGATAAACAAACCAGGCACCCTGGAGTGATCAGCATGCAAGTTCTCATCATAATAACAGTAGATGATCAGTCAAACGGGCATTGAGAGTTCAATAAATGATCCCCAAAGCGACACAAATACTTCCGGGAACTATTCAAGCAGTTTCGAGCAATTAGAAAATTGACACTTGACTCAAAAGTGTAACGCAATCAACAAAACTGAAAGAGGAAACAAGAAAATGCTTTATGCTAATTCATAAGCAACACTCAATTCCAACGTGTTAAAGGCAGTAAAAGTACTAAATTCAATTAGATTATGTTAAAGCGGAAAAATATGACCTTCATATTCTCCGATTTGGGAAAATATAGCTGTATCATCAGGGAAAGTTTTACTTATTTACTGCCTCCAGGAAATTACGCAAGTCAATAATTTGATTCAGAACATCGGATGATGGTGAAACCTCACAACTGATGTACATATCTATTGCAAGGAGTAAAACTAGTTACCTGAAAATAGAGGAAACCAACAGAGCCAGATTTTAACCACAACAGCGCTAATAGCAAAACATTTTGGGCAAAAACTATATCTCATAAATAATACATTCGCCTATTTCCGAGTTAAATCACATGGTTTGAAACCCGATAACAAACAATACCAAAACATGCGAAACGCTCGCGCACCGTCTCCAGAGACCGTGGAAAAAATCGCACCGAACGGCATTTTCAAGTAGTAATTTAACGCCATCGTAATTTGGATTCATCTAGAATATGTCCCTCACTATTATTAAATCGACTGGAAACACAACAGTCGATGACTCTAATTTCGCACAACGGTTTAGTCACGAATTCAAGAGCGCCAAAGCTTTCGCTCAACCGAGCCATTGTGTGCTAAATAGATTGCAAGACAGGTTCAAAATGCCGCAGAAACCTACGAATATTAGGCTGAAAACTATATAAGCATAAGCCAGGCAAGGGTGATGGACAAATCGCTCAATATCACGCCTTATACATGGCGGACGAAAAGCTCCATCATCCTTGCATAAATTACAAAACAATGCTCGCAGCGACAAACGGAGGCGAGGTCTTACCGTCGAGAATGTCGGCGTTCTTTCTGTCGTTTTTCGCCTTCGAACCCATACCAAATCTTGCAAGTGTGACGATTAGACATTTATCTTGTTTTTGAAATTACATTTTTCCCCATTCGACCACATTTTGCTTGCTAAAAACCATGATATTTTCAGCTCACTAAACCGTTCCCGCCATTAGCAGACGTCATTTTTGTTGAAGTCACTCAAGCGTATCCAAATGACGTCACCATATTTGGACTGAAAACAAAATCTCGTTTCCAGGGACTGAAATCAGCTCGTTCTCATGAGAACGAGGTTAAAGAAAAGCGAGGCTATGAGGCCTCGATCTGGGGTTAAGAGCTCTCAAATCCAGTTCAGGCGCGAGAAACGGCTAATTCGCATATTGTATTGTCGAATCGCTTGGAGTTTTCAACTTCATACACAGTCAGTGTTCTGTTGATTGAATGAACTCGGGTCGTGCCCTATCTCCTCTTTACAATGAGACAATGTACAGAGGTGTTAATTTGTACTCATTAATTTAATCTAAACACTTGTTGCCACTTTTTAAATAGGAGAACTGACTGTTGCACTGGACTGAATGCTGCCTGGAAAAGACGCCCTGCCCAAATATCTCCAAGAAACAGGCCCCGTTTATTGTAGGCTGTTCCAGGCGCCCATATGTTTTCGCTCGGCGTTTTCCTATTCTTTCCTTCGCGCCGTACCCGCTTATCTAACACCTGGAACAGGTTACTACAGTGTTCGAAGAGTATCAGTAAAGATTTTCTATGTTTCATTTTGCTTTCTTTCCCTTATTACTGCAAATATCGATTTTTATTTTTTAGATGTCTATTTGACTTGATTTTGTGCTATTTTTGATTTCTGAAATGAAATTATAATTTTTATAAAAATCTGTTTGATTTATTTTGTTTCATTTTTGACTTCCAGAGCGACTTTTTCATTTCCAAAATTTATCCCTTTGCTTTCTGAAAGCCATTTTTGATTTAAAAAAATTATACGTTTGATTTCTGAAATGAGTTTCTAATTTCCAAAATTTATCTGTTTGATTTCTGAAAGGTTTTTTTAATTTCCAAAATTCATCTGTTTGATTTCATAAATCAGTTATTGATTTCTAAAATCTATCCGTGTGATTTCTTAATCCGGTAATGTGACCTATAGATCCAGTGGTCTGTTCGCTCGTCTGTTCTAGACTCCGGATCGGAAGGTCCTGGTTCGAGCCCTGGCCGGGGTCAACGTTGTGTTCTTGGGCAAGAAACTTCATTCTTAGTTCCTCTCTTCCCCCGGGTAAGTAAATGTATACTGGTGAATTTACTGACGGAAACGTGCGATGGACTAGCATCCCATCCAGGGGGAGTAGAAAATCTCCTAGTCGCTTAAGGCTAAAGAAACCAGGATAAGCTCCGGCATGATGCGCCACTTGGCTCGATGCAGACTTTCCCTTTTTTCCGTACGTATAGCCTACAAGGCTAATTTTTGATAGGTTTTGAAAAATATAATTTTTTCCAAAAAAATATCGTAAACCGGCGCTAAACTTCAAAGAAATGCACACCCCCTCAGGGCGTAGCACTTAAACCCCCAATGCACACCCCCTCAGGGCGTAGCACTTAAACCCCCAATGCACACCCCCTCAGGGCGTAGCACTTAAACCCCCAATGCACACCCCCTCAGGGCGTAGCACTTAAACCCCCAATGCACACCCCCTCAGGGCGTAGCACTTAAACCCTCAATGCACACCCCCTCAGGGCGTAGCACTTAAACCCCCACTGCACACCCCCTCGAGGCGTAGCACTTAAACCCCCACTGCACACCCCCTCGAGGCGTAGCACTTAAACCCCCACTGCACACCCCCTCGAGGCGTAGCACTTAAACCCCCACTGCACACCCCCTCGAGGCGTAGCACTTAAACCCCCACTGCACACCCCCTCGAGGCGTAGCACTTAAACCCCCACTGCACACCCCCTCGAGGCGTAGCACTTAAACCCCCACTGCACACCCCCTCGAGGCGTAGCACTTAAACCCCCACTGCACACCCCCTCGAGGCGTAGCACTTAAACCCCCACTGCACACCCCCTCGAGGCGTAGCACTGAACCCCCACTGCACACCCCCTCGAGGCGTAGCACTGAACCCCCACTGCACACCCCCTCGAGGCGTAGCACTGAACCCCCACTGCACACCCCCTCGAGGCGTAGCACCGAGCCCCCACTGCACACCCCCTCGAGGCGTAGCACCGAGCCCCCACTGCACACCCCCTCGAGGCGTAGCACCGAGCCCCCACTGCACACCCCCTCGAGGCGTAGCACCGAGCCCCCACTGCACACCCCCTCGAGGCGTAGCACCGAGCCCCCACTGCACACCCCCTCGAGGCGTAGCACCGAGCCCCCACTGCACACCCCCTCGAGGCGTAGCACCGAGCCCCCACTGCACACCCCCTCGAGGCGTAGCACCGAGCCCCCACTGCACACCCCCTCGAGGCGTAGCACCGAGCCCCCACTGCACACCCCCTCGAGGCGTAGCACCGAGCCCCCACTGCACACCCCCTCGAGGCGTAGCACCGAACCCCCACTGCACACCCCCTCGAGGCGTAGCACCGAGCCCCCACTGCACACCCCCTCGAGGCGTAGCACCGAGCCCCCACTGCACACCCCCTCGAGGCGTAGCACCGAGCCCCCACTGCACACCCCCTCGAGGCGTAGCACCGAGCCCCCACTGCACACCCCCTCGAGGCGTAGCACCGAGCCCCCACTGCACACCCCCTCGAGGCGTAGCACCGAGCCCCCACTGCACACCCCCTCGAGGCGTAGCACCGAGCCCCCACTGCACACCCCCTCGAGGCGTAGCACCGAGCCCCCACTGCACACCCCCTCGAGGCGTAGCACCGAGCCCCCACTGCACACCCCCTCGAGGCGTAGCACCGAGCCCCCACTGCACACCCCCTCGAGGCGTAGCACCGAGCCCCCACTGCACACCCCCTCGAGGCGTAGCACCGAGCCCCCACTGCACACCCCCTCGAGGCGTAGCACCGAGCCCCCACTGCACACCCCCTCGAGGCGTAGCACCGAGCCCCCACTGCACACCCCCTCGAGGCGTAGCACCGAGCCCCCACTGCACACCCCCTCGAGGCGTAGCACCGAGCCCCCACTGCACACCCCCTCGAGGCGTAGCACCGAGCCCCCACTGCACACCCCCTCGAGGCGTAGCACCGAGCCCCCACTGCACACCCCCTCGAGGCGTAGCACCTAACCCCCACTGCACACCCCCTCGAGGCGTAGCACCTAACCCCCACTGCACACCCCCTCGAGGCGTAGCACCTAACCCCCACTGCACACCCCCTCGAGGCGTAGCACCTAACCCCCAATGCACACCCCCTCGAGGCGTAGCACCTAACCCCCAATGCACACCCCCTCGAGGCGTAGCACCTAACCCCCAATGCACACCCCCTCGAGGCGTAGCACCTAACCCCCAATGCACTTTTCATAAAAAAGAAGGCATCTCGAACTCACGAATCGAGAAAAATATGATTTACGTAAATGCATCAAGAGGACCGTGACTTTCTGATGTGCAGCCGGTGTCTTGTTACTATTTGGACGTAGAGACTCTGAACGCTGTCAAAGACATTATATAAAGTTTAAAATAACGTGTAATTAATAGATCAGGAACATTCCACTTTGCTTTCTTTTTTCAGGAAAATAAGGAAAATGAATTCGGCTTGCTTCTTTTGCATCGTCTCCTTGGCCGATTTCATCGATTTTGGGAGATTTGATGTCAGTTTCTGTTCAAGACAAAAACCTCCATTTCTTCCAAAAACGATCAAATGAGCCAAAAAAGATAACACAAATAAAACAAGCTTGATGAATTTTCCTTATTTCACTGAAAAGAAGGCAAAATTGAATGTTACTGATCTTTTATTCCACGTTATTTCAAACTTTATACAATGTCTTAAACAGCTTTCAGAATCTCAACGACCGACAATGTAACAAAACACAGCGAACATCAGGAAGTCACGTTCCACTTGATACGTTTAAATAAATCTTTTTTTCTCGAATCGCGAGTTTGGGAGACCTGTGACTACAAGCGAGTGACCAGGACAACAGTTTTTGCCGCTCCAACCACAGAGGAGATGCGGCGTGTCTTTCTTACTATATGTTGCACGTATCTCTTATGTTAGAGCGGTTTTCAATCGAGTGTGAAACGAATTTTTTTTATGTTAAGGAATTACGTTGTTCATAATTGCTTGGTGCTCCACAACAATTATCCGGGTGCCAGCTGATCAGTGCTTTAAGTTACTGGGGTGGTCGTTCGTCCATCCGAATGATTCAGAGGTTGCCGAAGAGATGAATTCATATTTCGTCTCTATCTCTGAGCAATGGTATGTATCGCACCGGAACGATACACTAATTGGCCGCCATTGAACTCTAGAAGCAAATGAAATGTGCGTAAGAAACATATATAAATGAACAGAATCCTATGCAATTGCTCACGAAGAAAATGCTTTTGGTACCTTAGCATTTCATCAACTGTACTGCAACGAATTCTATGGCGACACCTAGAAACACGAAGTTGCCATGCATATTAAGCCTTGGAAAAAGCCAAAATTGGGCGACTCGAAACTGCAAAAATGAAGCAGTTGTCCTGCAATGAGTAACAACTCAAAGAGAGAAGAAACATGGACTTACCTTAAACACGGAGAAAGGCACGAACGTCCGCAACTTACCTCAGAGCACAACCGAGTGAACCGAGCGACCGAGTGAACGCTAAAACTGTGGGCGTGTCATGCATCTGGCACTTTTCATTCCACGCAAAAACGAAAAACATGCTTTGCTTAAAAACAATGAACTTGTTATCGTTTTTGTCGGTATTGAATAACTTGTACAATGCCTAACTTGTACAATGCCTCTAGAAACGCACGCACTGCAATAAATCTGCAAGGAATGTTATATTTTTCTGAATCAGAACGTCAATGACGTCGAATAGTTTTGAGCAATTTCGCACTAAATACGTTCACTTCTAAGAATTAAAACGCGTTCTGGTTTAAAATGAGCTTTCAGTTGCCAATAGCCTTTAAAAGAATGATAAAAATGGCGTGAATAAATGAATATATATGTTAAAATGTATTTCTTTCACACTTTTTACTGTTTTTATTCAATCATTAGCGCCATTTTTGTCATTCGTTAAAAAACTTATTTTAAAGCAAATTGATAAATGGGAAACTATCTCCAAAGTCGACGCTATAAATTTAAAAGGATTGACAGCTTCTATTCTCCTTGGTGACTCTCTTACCCGAAAGTTCAGTGCTAGTATTACTGTCACTATTACTGTGTCTTGATTCAACAGAACTCAGCATGGCACTGTAGTTCTGAAGGCATATTTTCGTAGGGACTGTGTCAATGGAAATGACAAGACGAATTTTAAGCCCCAAAAATAGTGACATGATACAAAATTCGTCTTGTCATTTCAGAACTGTAAATTAGGGTAGCAATGCAGTTTTTGGGTTTATTGCATAGAGATATCTTTACTCTTGCTAGAAAATATCTATATAATAATAAAATAAATTTGGCACTTTTTCCACAAGACGGGTGATTGCGCAATAAGGGACCTGGGTTTATTAAGACCACTATACTTTCTGGATTAAACAATAGCCATTTTTTCAATTTCTAGTGTGATAGAGTATTTTTGCAGCTTAATTTAATATATATAGAGACTATGTATTCCTTTCAAAGCTTGCGAGATCACTTTTTTATGCAAATGAAGGTAGGCTGCCCCCTTAACTCAAATCAACGCAAATTACTCTAACCTATGTCTTTTCGGAGCAAGAAGACTGTAGTTTGGGCATAATAACAAAATCACGAAGTCTACTAATTCAATTAAATTGTTATTTACAACATAAAATGGCATCACAGACTTAAAAATTTCCAGCGCAAGAGTTGACCCGGCAAGCCATGCATGGTCTCAAATGAACTGAGGAATAGTGTGTTACATCAATGATTCGCTTGATTTTTAGGCAGCTCCGGATTAAAGCTGAGAAATGTACTTTGATTAGTGACCCGCACATGGTTCATGTCGGTCAGCGACCGGAAACTTACGCTTCCGAACTGAACAAATCGCCCTTAAGATCAGCGGAAAACCGATCTGGCACTTCTACCTAAAAAAAGCATCGAACATGCATCAATCGTACTCACATTAAAAAGGGCTCTGTACTTCCACGCTATTCCTCGGTTTTCCCAAGCAGCTAGCCATTTTCTAGGAAATTAAATGCAATTGCCCGGATGTGACGAATTTTTTTGCGCGGGAAACAATACTGCCAAAAATAGAGCACAATTTTTCTAAGTCTTTCGCCACAGAATACTTCCACCAACATATCGGCATGGCCGCCATCGAATCACCCGTCAAGTCCGGTAGTGAGTCCTATTTGGTGTGGCGAAGGACTTTTTGCCGTCTAAAGCAAGCACCTCACTATCCCGCCTCGCACAAACCGTAACGAGTTGACAAGTTCACCCGTTAGAGCTTTGTTTAAGGAAAGATAATAGCCGACGCTTAGATTGCAAATCGTTGGACTTCCACCTTCATTGGACTTAATGATGTCCTCCGGCAAACTTCCTTTAGACGGCAGGATTGGTAAACCTACAGATCAGCTACCGCGCGGTGTCAAAAATTCAAACCGATGCATGTACTCAGCGAGCTGGAGCCTGCGTAAAACTGGCCAAAAATAACGGGTGGGGTGGAGGGGGAGGGGGAAGGGCTAGTGTAAAAAGTACCAGACAACACGAAATTGTCATGAGAACAATATGAAATATAAACTTTCATGCAAAGAATGGCCAATAGTCACCGACGGTTACTTCGAAAAACAAACAAACTAGATCGAAATCTCATACATTTCCTCTATTGCCTCAAGCCACTTTTTGCGAAATAAAGACAGATTTTTAATATTATTATTATCATTATTATTACTATTATTATTATCATTATTATTACTATTATTATTACTATTATTATTACTATTATTATTACTATTATTATTACTATTATTATTACTATTATTATTACTATTATTATTACTATGAACTTTTTTCGCTCC
>OX393568.1:25119392-25280138 GCA_947652115.1 Blastomussa wellsi | reverse complement strand
TAACCCCCAATGCACACCCCCTCGAGGCGTAGCACTTAACCCCCAATGCACACCCCCTCGAGGCGTAGCACTTAACCCCCAATGCACACCCCCTCGAGGCGTAGCACTTAACCCCCAATGCACACCCCCTCGAGGCGTAGCACTTAACCCCCAATGCACACCCCCTCGAGGCGTAGCACTTAACCCCCAATGCACACCCCCTCGAGGCGTAGCACTTAACCCCCAATGCACACCCCCTCGAGGCGTAGCACTTAACCCCCAATGCACACCCCCTCGAGGCGTAGCACTTAACCCCCAATGCACACCCCCTCGAGGCGTAGCACTTAACCCCCAATGCACACCCCCTCGAGGCGTAGCACTTAACCCCCAATGCACACCCCCTCGAGGCGTAGCACTTAACCCCCAATGCACACCCCCTCGAGGCGTAGCACTTAACCCCCAATGCACACCCCCTCGAGGCGTAGCACTTAACCCCCAATGCACACCCCCTCGAGGCGTAGCACTTAACCCCCAATGCACACCCCCTCGAGGCGTAGCACTTAACCCCCAATGCACACCCCCTCGAGGCGTAGCACTTAACCCCCAATGCACACCCCCTCGAGGCGTAGCACTTAACCCCCAATGCACACCCCCTCGAGGCGTAGCACTTAACCCCCAATGCACACCCCCTCGAGGCGTAGCACTTAACCCCCAATGCACACCCCCTCGAGGCGTAGCACTTAACCCCCAATGCACACCCCCTCGAGGCGTAGCACTTAACCCCCAATGCACACCCCCTCGAGGCGTAGCACTTAACCCCCAATGCACACCCCCTCGAGGCGTAGCACTTAACCCCCAATGCACACCCCCTCGAGGCGTAGCACTTAACCCCCAATGCACACCCCCTCGAGGCGTAGCACTTAACCCCCAATGCACACCCCCTCGAGGCGTAGCACTTAACCCCCAATGCACACCCCCTCGAGGCGTAGCACTTAACCCCCAATGCACACCCCCTCGAGGCGTAGCACTTAACCCCCAATGCACACCCCCTCGAGGCGTAGCACTTAACCCCCAATGCACACCCCCTCGAGGCGTAGCACTTAACCCCCAATGCACACCCCCTCGAGGCGTAGCACTTAACCCCCAATGCACACCCCCTCGAGGCGTAGCACTTAACCCCCAATGCACACCCCCTCGAGGCGTAGCACTTAACCCCCAATGCACACCCCCTCGAGGCGTAGCACTTAACCCCCAATGCACACCCCCTCGAGGCGTAGCACTTAACCCCCAATGCACACCCCCTCGAGGCGTAGCACTTAACCCCCAATGCACACCCCCTCGAGGCGTAGCACTTAACCCCCAATGCACACCCCCTCGAGGCGTAGCACTTAACCCCCAATGCACACCCCCTCGAGGCGTAGCACTTAACCCCCAATGCACACCCCCTCGAGGCGTAGCACTTAACCCCCAATGCACACCCCCTCGAGGCGTAGCACTTAACCCCCAATGCACACCCCCTCGAGGCGTAGCACTTAACCCCCAATGCACACCCCCTCGAGGCGTAGCACTTAACCCCCAATGCACACCCCCTCGAGGCGTAGCACTTAACCCCCAATGCACACCCCCTCGAGGCGTAGCACTTAACCCCCAATGCACACCCCCTCGAGGCGTAGCACTTAACCCCCAATGCACACCCCCTCGAGGCGTAGCACTTAACCCCCAATGCACACCCCCTCGAGGCGTAGCACTTAACCCCCAATGCACACCCCCTCGAGGCGTAGCACTTAACCCCCAATGCACACCCCCTCGAGGCGTAGCACTTAACCCCCAATGCACACCCCCTCGAGGCGTAGCACTTAACCCCCAATGCACACCCCCTCGAGGCGTAGCACTTAACCCCCAATGCACACCCCCTCGAGGCGTAGCACTTAACCCCCAATGCACACCCCCTCGAGGCGTAGCACTTAACCCCCAATGCACACCCCCTCGAGGCGTAGCACTTAACCCCCAATGCACACCCCCTCGAGGCGTAGCACTTAACCCCCAATGCACACCCCCTCGAGGCGTAGCACTTAACCCCCAATGCACACCCCCTCGAGGCGTAGCACTTAACCCCCAATGCACACCCCCTCGAGGCGTAGCACTTAACCCCCAATGCACACCCCCTCGAGGCGTAGCACTTAACCCCCAATGCACACCCCCTCGAGGCGTAGCACTTAACCCCCAATGCACACCCCCTCGAGGCGTAGCACTTAACCCCCAATGCACACCCCCTCGAGGCGTAGCACTTAACCCCCAATGCACACCCCCTCGAGGCGTAGCACTTAACCCCCAATGCACACCCCCTCGAGGCGTAGCACTTAACCCCCAATGCACACCCCCTCGAGGCGTAGCACTTAACCCCCAATGCACACCCCCTCGAGGCGTAGCACTTAACCCCCAATGCACACCCCCTCGAGGCGTAGCACTTAACCCCCAATGCACACCCCCTCGAGGCGTAGCACTTAACCCCCAATGCACACCCCCTCGAGGCGTAGCACTTAACCCCCAATGCACACCCCCTCGAGGCGTAGCACTTAACCCCCAATGCACACCCCCTCGAGGCGTAGCACTTAACCCCCAATGCACACCCCCTCGAGGCGTAGCACTTAACCCCCAATGCACACCCCCTCGAGGCGTAGCACTTAACCCCCAATGCACACCCCCTCGAGGCGTAGCACTTAACCCCCAATGCACACCCCCTCGAGGCGTAGCACTTAACCCCCAATGCACACCCCCTCGAGGCGTAGCACTTAACCCCCAATGCACACCCCCTCGAGGCGTAGCACTTAACCCCCAATGCACACCCCCTCGAGGCGTAGCACTTAACCCCCAATGCACACCCCCTCGAGGCGTAGCACTTAACCCCCAATGCACACCCCCTCGAGGCGTAGCACTTAACCCCCAATGCACACCCCCTCGAGGCGTAGCACTTAACCCCCAATGCACACCCCCTCGAGGCGTAGCACTTAACCCCCAATGCACACCCCCTCGAGGCGTAGCACTTAACCCCCAATGCACACCCCCTCGAGGCGTAGCACTTAACCCCCAATGCACACCCCCTCGAGGCGTAGCACTTAACCCCCAATGCACACCCCCTCGAGGCGTAGCACTTAACCCCCAATGCACACCCCCTCGAGGCGTAGCACTTAACCCCCAATGCACACCCCCTCGAGGCGTAGCACTTAACCCCCAATGCACACCCCCTCGAGGCGTAGCACTTAACCCCCAATGCACACCCCCTCGAGGCGTAGCACTTAACCCCCAATGCACACCCCCTCGAGGCGTAGCACTTAACCCCCAATGCACACCCCCTCGAGGCGTAGCACTTAACCCCCAATGCACACCCCCTCGAGGCGTAGCACTTAACCCCCAATGCACACCCCCTCGAGGCGTAGCACTTAACCCCCAATGCACACCCCCTCGAGGCGTAGCACTTAACCCCCAATGCACACCCCCTCGAGGCGTAGCACTTAACCCCCAATGCACACCCCCTCGAGGCGTAGCACTTAACCCCCAATGCACACCCCCTCGAGGCGTAGCACTTAACCCCCAATGCACACCCCCTCGAGGCGTAGCACTTAACCCCCAATGCACACCCCCTCGAGGCGTAGCACTTAACCCCCAATGCACACCCCCTCGAGGCGTAGCACTTAACCCCCAATGCACACCCCCTCGAGGCGTAGCACTTAACCCCCAATGCACACCCCCTCGAGGCGTAGCACTTAACCCCCAATGCACACCCCCTCGAGGCGTAGCACTTAACCCCCAATGCACACCCCCTCGAGGCGTAGCACTTAACCCCCAATGCACACCCCCTCGAGGCGTAGCACTTAACCCCCAATGCACACCCCCTCGAGGCGTAGCACTTAACCCCCAATGCACACCCCCTCGAGGCGTAGCACTTAACCCCCAATGCACACCCCCTCGAGGCGTAGCACTTAACCCCCAATGCACACCCCCTCGAGGCGTAGCACTTAACCCCCAATGCACACCCCCTCGAGGCGTAGCACTTAACCCCCAATGCACACCCCCTCGAGGCGTAGCACTTAACCCCCAATGCACACCCCCTCGAGGCGTAGCACTTAACCCCCAATGCACACCCCCTCGAGGCGTAGCACTTAACCCCCAATGCACACCCCCTCGAGGCGTAGCACTTAACCCCCAATGCACACCCCCTCGAGGCGTAGCACTTAACCCCCAATGCACACCCCCTCGAGGCGTAGCACTTAACCCCCAATGCACACCCCCTCGAGGCGTAGCACTTAACCCCCAATGCACACCCCCTCGAGGCGTAGCACTTAACCCCCAATGCACACCCCCTCGAGGCGTAGCACTTAACCCCCAATGCACACCCCCTCGAGGCGTAGCACTTAACCCCCAATGCACACCCCCTCGAGGCGTAGCACTTAACCCCCAATGCACACCCCCTCGAGGCGTAGCACTTAACCCCCAATGCACACCCCCTCGAGGCGTAGCACTTAACCCCCAATGCACACCCCCTCGAGGCGTAGCACTTAACCCCCAATGCACACCCCCTCGAGGCGTAGCACTTAACCCCCAATGCACACCCCCTCGAGGCGTAGCACTTAACCCCCAATGCACACCCCCTCGAGGCGTAGCACTTAACCCCCAATGCACACCCCCTCGAGGCGTAGCACTTAACCCCCAATGCACACCCCCTCGAGGCGTAGCACTTAACCCCCAATGCACACCCCCTCGAGGCGTAGCACTTAACCCCCAATGCACACCCCCTCGAGGCGTAGCACTTAACCCCCAATGCACACCCCCTCGAGGCGTAGCACTTAACCCCCAATGCACACCCCCTCGAGGCGTAGCACTTAACCCCCAATGCACACCCCCTCGAGGCGTAGCACTTAACCCCCAATGCACACCCCCTCGAGGCGTAGCACTTAACCCCCAATGCACACCCCCTCGAGGCGTAGCACTTAACCCCCAATGCACACCCCCTCGAGGCGTAGCACTTAACCCCCAATGCACACCCCCTCGAGGCGTAGCACTTAACCCCCAATGCACACCCCCTCGAGGCGTAGCACTTAACCCCCAATGCACACCCCCTCGAGGCGTAGCACTTAACCCCCAATGCACACCCCCTCGAGGCGTAGCACTTAACCCCCAATGCACACCCCCTCGAGGCGTAGCACTTAACCCCCAATGCACACCCCCTCGAGGCGTAGCACTTAACCCCCAATGCACACCCCCTCGAGGCGTAGCACTTAACCCCCAATGCACACCCCCTCGAGGCGTAGCACTTAACCCCCAATGCACACCCCCTCGAGGCGTAGCACTTAACCCCCAATGCACACCCCCTCGAGGCGTAGCACTTAACCCCCAATGCACACCCCCTCGAGGCGTAGCACTTAACCCCCAATGCACACCCCCTCGAGGCGTAGCACTTAACCCCCAATGCACACCCCCTCGAGGCGTAGCACTTAACCCCCAATGCACACCCCCTCGAGGCGTAGCACTTAACCCCCAATGCACACCCCCTCGAGGCGTAGCACTTAACCCCCAATGCACACCCCCTCGAGGCGTAGCACTTAACCCCCAATGCACACCCCCTCGAGGCGTAGCACTTAACCCCCAATGCACACCCCCTCGAGGCGTAGCACTTAACCCCCAATGCACTTTTCATAAAATGAAGGCATCTCGAACTCACGAATCGAGAAAAATATGATTTACGTAAATGCATCAAGAGGACCGTGACTTTCTGATGTGCAGCCGGTGTCTTGTTACTATTTGGACGTAGAGACTCTGAACGCTGTCAAAGACATTATATAAAGTTTAAAATAACGTGTAATTAATAGATCAGGAACATTCCACTTTGCTTTCTTTTTTCAGGAAAATAAGGAAAATGAATTCGGCTTGCTTCTTTTGCATCGTCTCCTTGGCCGATTTCATCGATTTTGGGAGATTTGATGTCAGTTTCTGTTCAAGACAAAAACCTCCATTTCTTCCAAAAACGATCAAATGAGCCAAAAAAGATAACACAAATAAAACAAGCTTGATGAATTTTCCTTATTTCACTGAAAAGAAGGCAAAATTGAATGTTACTGATCTTTTATTCCACGTTATTTCAAACTTTATACAATGTCTTAAACAGCTTTCAGAATCTCAACGACCGACAATGTAACAAAACACAGCGAACATCAGGAAGTCACGTTCCACTTGATACGTTTAAATAAATCTTTTTTTCTCGAATCGCGAGTTTGGGAGACCTGTGACTACAAGCGAGTGACCAGGACAACAGTTTTTGCCGCTCCAACCACAGAGGAGATGCGGCGTGTCTTTCTTACTATATGTTGCACGTATCTCTTATGTTAGAGCGGTTTTCAATCGAGTGTGAAACGAAATTTTTTTATGTTAAGGAATTACGTTGTTCATAATTGCTTGGTGCTCCACAACAATTATCCGGGTGCCAGCTGATCAGTGCTTTAAGTTACTGGGGTGGTCGTTCGTCCATCCGAATGATTCAGAGGTTGCCGAAGAGATGAATTCATATTTCGTCTCTATCTCTGAGCAATGGTATGTATCGCACCGGAACGATACACTAATTGGCCGCCATTGAACTCTAGAAGCAAATGAAATGTGCGTAAGAAACATATATAAATGAACAGAATCCTATGCAATTGCTCACGAAGAAAATGCTTTTGGTACCTTAGCATTTCATCAACTGTACTGCAACGAATTCTATGGCGACACCTAGAAACACGAAGTTGCCATGCATATTAAGCCTTGGAAAAAGCCAAAATTGGGCGACTCGAAACTGCAAAAATGAAGCAGTTGTCCTGCAATGAGTAACAACTCAAAGAGAGAAGAAACATGGACTTACCTTAAACACGGAGAAAGGCACGAACGTCCGCAACTTACCTCAGAGCACAACCGAGTGAACCGAGCGACCGAGTGAACGCTAAAACTGTGGGCGTGTCATGCATCTGGCACTTTTCATTCCACGCAAAAACGAAAAACATGCTTTGCTTAAAAACAATGAACTTGTTATCGTTTTTGTCGGTATTGAATAACTTGTACAATGCCTCTAGAAACGCACGCACTGCAATAAATCTGCAAGGAATGTTATATTTTTCTGAATCAGAACGTCAATGACGTCGAATAGTTTTGAGCAATTTCGCACTAAATACGTTCACTTCTAAGAATTAAAACGCGTTCTGGTTTAAAATGAGCTTTCAGTTGCCAATAGCCTTTAAAAGAATGATAAAAATGGCGTGAATAAATGAATATATATGTTAAAATGTATTTCTTTCACACTTTTTACTGTTTTTATTCAATCATTAGCGCCATTTTTGTCATTCGTTAAAAAACTTATTTTAAAGCAAATTGATAAATGGGAAACTATCTCCAAAGTCGACGCTATAAATTTAAAAGGATTGACAGCTTCTATTCTCCTTGGTGACTCTCTTACCCGAAAGTTCAGTGCTAGTATTACTGTCACTATTACTGTGTCTTGATTCAACAGAACTCAGCATGGCACTGTAGTTCTGAAGGCATATTTTCGTAGGGACTGTGTCAATGGAAATGACAAGACGAATTTTAAGCCCCAAAAATAGTGACATGATACAAAATTCGTCTTGTCATTTCAGAACTGTAAATTAGGGTAGCAATGCAGTTTTTGGGTTTATTGCATAGAGATATCTTTACTCTTGCTAGAAAATATCTATATAATAATAAAATAAATTTGGCACTTTTTCCACAAGACGGGTGATTGCGCAATAAGGGACCTGGGTTTATTAAGACCACTATACTTTCTGGATTAAACAATAGCCATTTTTTCAATTTCTAGTGTGATAGAGTATTTTTGCAGCTTAATTTAATATATATAGAGACTATGTATTCCTTTCAAAGCTTGCGAGATCACTTTTTTATGCAAATGAAGGTAGGCTGCCCCCTTAACTCAAATCAACGCAAATTACTCTAACCTATGTCTTTTCGGAGCAAGAAGACTGTAGTTTGGGCATAATAACAAAATCACGAAGTCTACTAATTCAATTAAATTGTTATTTACAACATAAAATGGCATCACAGACTTAAAAATTTCCAGCGCAAGAGTTGACCCGGCAAGCCATGCATGGTCTCAAATGAACTGAGGAATAGTGTGTTACATCAATGATTCGCTTGATTTTTAGGCAGCTCCGGATTAAAGCTGAGAAATGTACTTTGATTAGTGACCCGCACATGGTTCATGTCGGTCAGCGACCGGAAACTTACGCTTCCGAACTGAACAAATCGCCCTTAAGATCAGCGGAAAACCGATCTGGCACTTCTACCTAAAAAAAGCATCGAACATGCATCAATCGTACTCACATTAAAAAGGGCTCTGTACTTCCACGCTATTCCTCGGTTTTCCCAAGCAGCTAGCCATTTTCTAGGAAATTAAATGCAATTGCCCGGATGTGACGAATTTTTTTGCGCGGGAAACAATACTGCCAAAAATAGAGCACAATTTTTCTAAGTCTTTCGCCACAGAATACTTCCACCAACATATCGGCATGGCCGCCATCGAATCACCCGTCAAGTCCGGTAGTGAGTCCTATTTGGTGTGGCGAAGGACTTTTTGCCGTCTAAAGCAAGCACCTCACTATCCCGCCTCGCACACACCGTAACGAGTTGACAAGTTCACCCGTTAGAGCTTTGTTTAAGGAAAGATAATAGCCGACGCTTAGATTGCAAATCGTTGGACTTCCACCTTCATTGGACTTAATGATGTCCTCCGGCAAACTTCCTTTAGACGGCAGGATTGGTAAACCTACAGATCAGCTACCGCGCGGTGTCAAAAATTCAAACCGATGCATGTACTCAGCGAGCTGGAGCCTGCGTAAAACTGGCCAAAAATAACGGGTGGGGTGGAGGGGGAGGGGGAAGGGCTAGTGTAAAAAGTACCAGACAACACGAAATTGTCATGAGAACAATATGAAATATAAACTTTCATGCAAAGAATGGCCAATAGTCACCGACGGTTACTTCGAAAAACAAACAAACTAGATCGAAATCTCATACATTTCCTCTATTGCCTCAAGCCACTTTTTGCGAAATAAAGACAGATTTTTAATATTATTATTATCATTATTATTACTATTATTATTATCATTATTATTACTATTATTATTACTATTATTATTACTATTATTATTACTATTATTATTACTATTATTATTACTATTATTATTACTATTATTATTACTATTATTATTACTATTATTATTACTATGGACTTTTTTCGCTCCCTTCTTAAATCTTAACCCCCAATGCACACCCCCTCGAGGCGTAGCACTTAACCCCCAATGCACACCCCCTCGAGGCGTAGCACTTAACCCCCAATGCACACCCCCTCGAGGCGTAGCACTTAACCCCCAATGCACACCCCCTCGAGGCGTAGCACTTAACCCCCAATGCACACCCCCTCGAGGCGTAGCACTTAACCCCCAATGCACACCCCCTCGAGGCGTAGCACTTAACCCCCAATGCACACCCCCTCGAGGCGTAGCACTTAACCCCCAATGCACACCCCCTCGAGGCGTAGCACTTAACCCCCAATGCACACCCCCTCGAGGCGTAGCACTTAACCCCCAATGCACACCCCCTCGAGGCGTAGCACTTAACCCCCAATGCACACCCCCTCGAGGCGTAGCACTTAACCCCCAATGCACACCCCCTCGAGGCGTAGCACTTAACCCCCAATGCACACCCCCTCGAGGCGTAGCACTTAACCCCCAATGCACACCCCCTCGAGGCGTAGCACTTAACCCCCAATGCACACCCCCTCGAGGCGTAGCACTTAACCCCCAATGCACACCCCCTCGAGGCGTAGCACTTAACCCCCAATGCACACCCCCTCGAGGCGTAGCACTTAACCCCCAATGCACACCCCCTCGAGGCGTAGCACTTAACCCCCAATGCACACCCCCTCGAGGCGTAGCACTTAACCCCCAATGCACACCCCCTCGAGGCGTAGCACTTAACCCCCAATGCACACCCCCTCGAGGCGTAGCACTTAACCCCCAATGCACACCCCCTCGAGGCGTAGCACTTAACCCCCAATGCACACCCCCTCGAGGCGTAGCACTTAACCCCCAATGCACACCCCCTCGAGGCGTAGCACTTAACCCCCAATGCACACCCCCTCGAGGCGTAGCACTTAACCCCCAATGCACACCCCCTCGAGGCGTAGCACTTAACCCCCAATGCACACCCCCTCGAGGCGTAGCACTTAACCCCCAATGCACACCCCCTCGAGGCGTAGCACTTAACCCCCAATGCACACCCCCTCGAGGCGTAGCACTTAACCCCCAATGCACACCCCCTCGAGGCGTAGCACTTAACCCCCAATGCACACCCCCTCGAGGCGTAGCACTTAACCCCCAATGCACACCCCCTCGAGGCGTAGCACTTAACCCCCAATGCACACCCCCTCGAGGCGTAGCACTTAACCCCCAATGCACACCCCCTCGAGGCGTAGCACTTAACCCCCAATGCACACCCCCTCGAGGCGTAGCACTTAACCCCCAATGCACACCCCCTCGAGGCGTAGCACTTAACCCCCAATGCACACCCCCTCGAGGCGTAGCACTTAACCCCCAATGCACACCCCCTCGAGGCGTAGCACTTAACCCCCAATGCACACCCCCTCGAGGCGTAGCACTTAACCCCCAATGCACACCCCCTCGAGGCGTAGCACTTAACCCCCAATGCACACCCCCTCGAGGCGTAGCACTTAACCCCCAATGCACACCCCCTCGAGGCGTAGCACTTAACCCCCAATGCACACCCCCTCGAGGCGTAGCACTTAACCCCCAATGCACACCCCCTCGAGGCGTAGCACTTAACCCCCAATGCACACCCCCTCGAGGCGTAGCACTTAACCCCCAATGCACACCCCCTCGAGGCGTAGCACTTAACCCCCAATGCACACCCCCTCGAGGCGTAGCACTTAACCCCCAATGCACACCCCCTCGAGGCGTAGCACTTAACCCCCAATGCACACCCCCTCGAGGCGTAGCACTTAACCCCCAATGCACACCCCCTCGAGGCGTAGCACTTAACCCCCAATGCACACCCCCTCGAGGCGTAGCACTTAACCCCCAATGCACACCCCCTCGAGGCGTAGCACTTAACCCCCAATGCACACCCCCTCAGGGCGTAGCACTTAACCCCCAATGCACACCCCCTCAGGGCGTAGCACTTAATCCCCAATGCACACCCCCTCAGGGCGTAGCACTTAACCCCCAATGCACACCCCGTCAGGGCGTAGCACTTAACCCCCAATGCACACCCCCTCAGGGCGTAGCACTTAACCCCCGAACCTCAACCCCTCTGGGCGTAGGCACTTATACCTCCGAGATTTTTTTTCCCACAAGTGCTTTTCTTTCTCTGGTACTTTTCCAGTTGGGTGCTAGGAAAGTTCTGTGCCTGCGAGCTTGAAGTCTCTTATTTCAATGATAATGAATAGACTGAATGTAAAGGAGGAAGAACACAAGAAATCCCAGCCTTTCCGAACAGTTTGCCAGACAGTGTTATTTAATGCAAAGAAACGATTATCCAGCTCTTTGTGGCACTCTGCGTTGCGAGAGCCACCACTACCAATTTACCTCAGCCTGAACATTCAGGCGTTGACTCAATGCAAAAAACTGAGCTGTATCAGCTAGGTTTAAGCGTGTCATACGATCGATTAATGGAAATCGAGGATTGGTTGGCCACTGCAGTTTGTAAGCGTTTTAAAGAGGATGGTTGTGTATCGCCCGTCTGCCTTAAGAAAGGTTTATTTTCAGTTGGAGCTCTCGACAACCTAGACCACAACCCCAGTTCCACAACAGCAACATCATCGTTTCACGGAACGGAATATCTGTCTTCCAGTTTCCTACGGAATGTCATCCCGGTGATGGTCGACCGCCAATCACAGTGCCCCCTTCTGATTCCGACAAGCATTCAATTCCAGACAGCTACGCAATTGTTCCACCGACTGAACTTAAAACAACAGCAACGCCAGTTCCCAGCGTGAAATGCGTGATGTCACTGGTATGATTGGGGACACGTGAGAAATCAGTTTGGATAACCATTCCAGAGGTCTCGAAGGCTTGTCAAGAGCTGATCAAGTGTTCATGCAAACAGGAATGCACCTGATGTAAATGTGTCAAGTATGAAGTATAGCTTGCAGTGCACACCGCTCTGCAAATGCAAATGTAACCCCGACCAGCAGTGATGTTCAATACATCTGAGTCAGTCTGAACCTCAATGAAATGTGAACTTTTTACGCTACTGTTGGAGTTAGCCTTACAAATTACTAAATTGAAACGTGTGACACGGAGCAAAGTAGTAATGCAACACTTAGTCTAAGGTTCTAACTAGGCCCGCATTAGGTGAACAGTTTGTGAGCTGTAACTTCACTTGTAGGTCTAGCAACCCAGAAACAATTATAGCACGACAAGCACTCTAATGTTTTCATTTGCTCGAATTGGCGTTTAAACCAGTGAGAGAGTGAGTAAAAATCTAGAGCTTGTTAGCATCATGTAAAAAAAACAGAATTTTTATCGGTTTTGTATGCCTAAGAAACATAGCGATTAGAAAAAATGGCTTCCAACCAGGCTTGCAAAGCATCATGGAACTTCATTTGTTTACTGAAAATAAATATGAAATGTGGCATCAACGCCGCTTGACTTATTTTTCTTGCGTGTAAGTAGTTTTGACGAGCTTTCAATAACCCTTTTGCCTTAAACCACATTTTCCCTAATATGCTTGGTAATCAGGCAATGTCAATTTTGGTTATATTTAATTTATTTGCTGCACCAGCAAAGGAAAAAAGATTCAGTTGGGCACCGGTCCTAAACATGTTCAGTATACTCTAAGGCAGCTGTGTGCCAAATTTGGTGCTTTTGTCCGCTCTTTATAGATCCGGTCAATTTTCTGCACTAAGCCATCCGACTATCCGCAGTCACGCTTCTCAAAAGTGTACAACCTCCTCCACAGTCAGAAAATGTCACTATGTCCACGTGATAGATTTTACTTTGGTGAAGAACCGTGAGTGTTGTGCACGTGAAATTGATTGAATGACCAATCAAATTAAAGTTACTCCTCTCCGCCAAGAAGACTTGTAAGCACGCAAGTAAACAGAGAGTACAAGGTTCGTGTTTTCAGTTGTTTTTCACTTTGTATGACCTGTGACTTAGAAATTCATTAGTGTGGACTCTAACGAAGCTTCGTTTCTGTGAAAAGTCAAGCCTGAAATGTCCAGTGCTAAGTCTTCGTATGTCCACTTGGTTGCAGGGGGGTGAGTAATTCCAAACTGTGTTATTTTCCCTTGTGTTAACTTATCCGTAAAACTCCTGCAATACCGCCACTCATTGGCATGTGTGTGCTCGTTTTAATTCGCTCCGCGCCGAGAAAGTATAGTTTTACCGAACGTCCTGAATTTGGGGTGTAAATCAAGACTTGACTTTCGGAAAACGTAGCTGTGTAACTTTTAACCTTACTATGGGAGTTTACACCTTGCTATCCAGTGAATTCAGCGTACAACTTTTGTCAAGGTGATGCTTTCTCGAGTTCGTCAGGTACAAGATGTATGTACAAAATGCATTTCCTTCGCTGTCCTCTTTACTGTCATAATTCAATCTTTCTGGTAGTTTTCGAATAAGAATTGTACTTCCGAAGCCCAATTTGTACACAGCGCGCATGTAAAGATCGAGAAATGTTTGTAGAAGTGAACGAATTTTAAATTCCTTAGCTTTTAATGAGAACGGGACTATGATATGAATACAAATTACTAAATTTAGCTTTTTACTCTCTTGCAGTGTTGGGGGTACTGTAGGCGCTACATTAACTTGTCCTTTGGAAGTTTTGAAGACAAGATTACAGGTAGGATCTCGCACAATCTTGACAAATCAACACAACAATTTGCGTGGAAATCGCGTGCTTCATTCTCGTGTTAAGCGTAAGTTATATTTTGTTTGCCACCCAGTTGTCAAGCGTAATTGCTTCTATTCTTGGAAGCTTCGCAGTTTTGCTTCGTATTTAACAGGCACGGCAATTTGTGAGTGTTGCGAAAGTATCTTTGACATGATGGAGAACGGATATCCTATATCGCTGATTTGATGCAACTTGTTAAAATTGCTCGATTTCATGGAATTGAAACTTTTACTCCGATGCAGGCTTTCACATCTTCTGGTTAAAAACACAGGAAAAACCTGATGTAGTTCACAACGAAATCATTTTGTACAAAGGTGTGTTTGTACAACAAGATAATATCACCTCGTATGATAACGTGACTGTCTCGGGCTCTCGGCTGAGACGCCAATGTTCGTGTTTGTTGACTGGTATTTCTTTATGTCAATTGTATTTTGCGTGGTGTAAATAGCAACACATTGTGGTTGCTGAAGAACAAAATCTAACGTGGAAACTTAAATAAACAAGGAGTAGGACACATTGCAATCTTTGAAATCGATTGTCTGTTTCTTGTGAAAATTACACGAGGACGTGGTTGTCGTGAACTCGTTGGACTCCAGATTTAATGAGTCATTGTCTCATGTTCTTGGCCTAAACAGTTTGCTCTCACATGCATCTTTCCACAAAGTAGTAGAAATGTGTACTGGCAAATGTTGGCCAGGAAAAAAAGCCAAGAGTTTATCTGTGGAATTTCCAAGTGCTTTGAAGTAGACATTTTTTAATAGGAACTACACTTTATTATTCAGTCCTCAGTGCCAACCTTCAGACATATACTCTGCCCATCAGCAACTGGACCAGGAGTTTGGAGTATTCCAGTGGAGATAAGCTACCCAAGACAAGCTGGCATCCTGTCCTGCTTAAGACACATTATCCAGACAGAAGGCGTGGGAGCGTTATTCAAAGGTCTTGGGCCCACCTTAGTTGGTGTTGCACCATCAAGAGCATTATACTTCTCTGTGTATGCAAAAGCTAAACACACATTCAACAGGAGTGGTGTGGTGTTACCAGACAGCAAATTTGTACATATTGGATCAGCTTGTTCAGCAGGTATGTTGTGATAAAATGCACATAATGTAACTAGAACCTCGTAAGAATTCCAGTGTTTCTCACGTACGAGGCTTGAAACTGACTTCTGGTATCTTCTGGTGCCCAGAGCGCATGCTAAATCTGTGTAATAGTAAGGTGGTAGTTTATAATGGTGACGTTTGGGTTAACCTGGTTTCTTGGCTTATAGGCATTATTACGTCAACACTTTCAAGTCCTATATGGGTTGTCAAAACAAGACTCCAGCTTGATAATGGGTAAGCAACCTTCTATTTACAAAAATCATGACTTGTGCGCGCACATTTTGTTTTACTTCTGATTAGTTGAAAAAGTGGTGCAAGATTTTCAAACCAATCCCTGAGCAAAGTAATATAAAACCAAAGCAAACACAGAATTAGTTTTGACAATGAAGTGAAAACCGTTCTAACAGTGAAACCATGCTTATTTGACCAACAAGGGCCACCCATATTAAGGCCGTAGAATCAAACCTCTGAAAATGGTTACCTCTATATTTGCTAGGAATGTTTTGTGGCAGATTGTGGGTCGATCTATAAGACCACTGAGATTTTCTGGGGGACCAAAACAAAATGGCCATAATAACAATGTGGTCATGGCATAGTTGTTAGGCTAATAACTTTACATATTAACCAGAACAGATTCAGTTTGATTGTAAACTGCCTTATCTTTTTCTATTTCAGTGCTACAAGGGGGCAAATATTGAAACTAATTCACAACATATGGAAGACAGATGGATTGAAGGGTTTTTATCGAGGACTAACAGCAACTTATGTTGGTGTTACAGAGACTGTTATTCACTTTGTGATCTATGAACACATTAAAGCTGAAGTAAAGAGACATAACTTTAAAGTGCGAGGCAACAATGAGAAGAATTTTGTGGACTTTTTGCAATTTATGATGGCTGCTGCAACTTCAAAGTGCATAGCATCTGTTGCAGCATATCCTCATGAAGTAATCAGGACTAGATTGCGACAGAAAGAAATGGATGGAAAGAGAAGATATCATTCATTCTTTCAGGCATTCAGAAAAATACTTCTTGAGGAAGGCAGAGTTGGACTTTATGGGGGACTGGGCACTCATCTCCTTCGACAGGTTCCAAACACTGCTATAATGTTTCTCACCTACGAGGCTGTGGTAAATTTTTTCTACAAGGAAGATCTGCCTTGAGATAAGCTGCTTGCCACAGTCTTAAATAGTGGATTCCATTATTTAAATGTTATGAAGCATTAAATTAAATATAGTTTTAGGTGCATTAAGATATTGTGGGGAGTAGGAGATATGAAAAGGAAATTTTTCCCTGACTTCAGACTATATTTAATCTAGTCCAGAAGTCAGAAAAAACTGTTTATCAACAGATGTTTATCAATTCTTGCTGCTTCAGACACTGATTTTGTACAAAGTATTCCATATGCCACTGGCTTAGGTCTGTATAGCTGCGCATATGGTGGACTAAATTCCCCTTAAGTTTGTTGCTTATTGTATCTTTGAACTTTTAAGCAGTCCACCGGTTCCGTGTTCATACGGAGATGTAAATAGACATTTTTTTACATTTGTACATATGAGATATAAAATGTTTGTCCATACATTAATTAAAAATAATTTTGTATTTTCAAAGTTTTATTTAATTAAGATATATTATTGACAAGATGAAAGTAAAAACTACTTGTAAGCAAATTATGAACTAAACAAAAGAGTTGGAGTTTGAGTGAAGTTAAAATATATTCAGAGAAATGAAATTATCTTAATGAAGTTATGATAGCCTTTGACTGTCAAGATTTTTATTTTGCTGGCATTCAGATTACAGTTACTACCACAAGACAAGTATAGTGTAAAGACATTCGCAACGTCTTTCCATATCCAAGTATTTTAGAGGGATTTTGCTAAACCCGTGAAATAGTTTCTACAGCATTAGTATTATGTCAGGGCTCTAAATTAATGCCCGCAAACTTGCAAAATGCGAGTGATTTTGTGGATTTGCGAGTGATAAAATATCAATTAGAGAACATTTGTGAGTGAGAATCATCCCTGGCTCCGAAACATTTCAAGAAAGCTGTTTGAACTGAGCTTCTCAAACTCATTAATAATTCATCGAGTTAAAACAAAGAAAATCATAACCGTGAAGGAGGTTTTGATACCCGATCTTAATTAGCATAGATTTTGGCGATTTTATTTCTCCGTTTACTCCTTGGTTTTTGTTTCGATTGAGAAGATATATCAAACACTCGAGACAGTGTTTCATCGGCTATCCAAACACCTCGAAGTTCATTAAAAATACTCCGCTGCGCGTCAAATTTTCAACTCTCTTCTCGGTGTTTGGATATCCCGATGAAACACTGTCTCTCGTGTTTGATATATTACTTCATGCCAAGAAATACAGCTCATTACTTCAAAAGTATCAATAACAATTTAATAAAAAATAAAAAGATTAAAAATGTTTATCTCTGTCTATAGTAGGTATACCCCTAAACTATATCTTATTTTTCAGCTCTCAGTGAAGTGGTTCATTTCAGTTATTATTTTTTCAAATTAATTGGAAAAATATTGACCAAGTTATGACCTTATGTGCCAATTGGCACTCTTGGGGGTTAAAGAATTAAGTATTTATTAGATGTAAAATAAGCTGCAGGTATAATGGAAGGGTCCATGTCTCAAAAATAATGAAGAAACACTATTGCTTCATGACCAAAGAGCTCAAATAAACCACAAAACAAATGCAGGTTACACTAGGCCAAGTTTGAATAAATGCTGGGGGCGTTTAATCGAGAAAATACAGTTTGCAAATTTGAAATTTAAAGGTGGGTTTAGTAAGATGGCTGGTCACTGTGCAGTAGCAAGAGTTCAGTCCCTTAATTTCCTCAGGGTCAGATGAGTGGGGTAGACTCCAGATCAACTGGTCTGGGCTTGAGCCTTGGTTTGGAAACTACATCGTGTTCTTTGGCAAGGGAAACTGCATTGTGTTGTGAAAGATTATTAATCAACATGACACGAGCATGGGACAAAGGAAAATTCTGAGTCCCCGACAGGAATTGAACCCATGGCCTCCCGAACACCAGGCAAGGGAAACTGCATTGTGTTCTTTGGATGCATGTGAGGAGTCTCCTGGCATGGTGATTTTCTCGCTCACGTCAATGAACCCAACAAGGAGGGGTCACATTCCTACTTTGCCTTGACTGGAAACTTGTATGTGTTAGCTGAGTCAGGTAGGTGAATAAGATCTGTCTGTTCATACTCTGGCGGCTCAATATAGAATAATGTCAGATCGTTATACTTATGGCAGCATATGGGCACGTTTCCTGGGGCATGGTAAGTTTGCTATGATTGATTCAGGTGACCCCACAACACAGCCTACCCAATTTAATACAACTACACTGAACAAACAAGGGCACAATGTGAGTAAAGTGTCTGGGCCAAGAAGACATAACAAGGGCTATACTAGACCCTCGCAACCTTAATTTTAATGCACTCACAACCTTCCATTCGGTACCTTCTCTGCAAGCCTAAAATTATAACGAATTCACTGGTATCACAAAACATTAAATAAACTTTATTTGGACCAACTTTATTTACCAAACATGAAACATGCTTTCAACAGCAGCAATTGTAAGAAACTTTGACTAAGGAACGCCTGTCCATGTGTAAAGATTATTGTTGTTTCACCTTTAAGACACTTCTGGAAATTATTTTGCACAAACTAGTCAGAAGTTGAGTGTGAAAGTGTCTGTTTACTATTGCTATTTTCCCTAACATAATGCATAATGGTGTCTGATGCTTATATTCTGTAAAATAATCTACTTAGTCTTCACACCTCTTTTAATGTCTTTAAAATATCAGCATAGAGTGCCTAATCTGCACCTAAAGAGTCCTCAGCTTCCACGGTACGTTGAGTAGGAGAATGGACTTAGTAAAAGCGGAACATGATAATGTTGAGATGGGTCGCTGATGAGAAACACAATCTAACAGAAAACAACAGAAACCAAGTAAACAGGTGCTTGTATAATAACAGGACATTTCATCATTACTTGTGAAGTGAAGGGTGAAAGGGGGGAGAGAACCAGGGAGAATTGGGTGTCAGGAGAAGAGAAGGCAGGAAGCAGAAATTCCGGGTTGGTGAGACCAGGAGTCGCAGTGGCCAAATTGTTTAGTGCCTTGGACTCCGAATCAGACAGTCTGAGTTCAAGTCCCGGTCGGGGCACTGCATTGTGTTCTTGGGCAAGACACTTTACTCTCACAGTGTCTCTCTCCACCCGGGTGTAAAAATTGGTACTGGCTAAATAATGTTAGGGGGTAACCCTGCGATTGCGTGCTGTGCACGTGCACACCCCTTGATATTCCTAGAACTTTCATTTTCAAACATCGCTATTTTATCACAGTGATGATAAATCATCGCAACAGGTTATGCTTTGCAGAAGTTTTTCTCGAATTTTGTTATAGTTATGATTAATTGGTAACTGGGCTTCACATTGTCCAATTCTGTCTGTAATCATACTCGTGATTAATCAAATCAGACTCCCACTATGCAGTCGTCTGATTTAGTTAATCACTTGTATGGTCACAGACCAAATTGGACTCCACTCAGTCCTATTACCATTACAAAAAACTGCATGGCTATAATTACTGTTTAAATTGACCTACCTCCACGTAAGGATAGAAAAATGTTGAAACTCCAGTGTCCTTAAAATATGCCTCTGTCTCAAACCTGATCATGTATTTGCCAGGTATAAACTGCTCCTGGGTCAGCAAGTTAGGAACTCGGCCATCTGCATTAGTAACTCTAAAGAAGTAAGCAAAAGCACAAAACACAATATTTATTTATTTATTTGTTTATTTTATGTTATTTACTTGCCACACCACAGATAAAGTTATTATAAAGAAAACAAAAAAAATTGAAAAAATAAAGGTAACAATGGTGAGGAGGAAACTATGTAGCTTATGTTAATTAGGCCTCCTCAAAAAAAGTAGAAAAAAAAAATTAGAAACATGACGATGGGTACAGTTACAATATCAGATGGAAAGCAACCGAAAGAAAAGGAAAGCTGCAAAAAAGTTAATACTTAAACACATTTATATAAAAATACTAATGATAAATAAATGCCTTTAGTGGTATTTTAAAGGAGACAAGAGGACGAGTTGATGATCTTGGTATTTAAGGAGTTGTAAAAGGAGTTAGTCAGGTTTAGTCTGGCTTATAGAGTTAAACAGAGATTATTAACAATGATTTTCAGTCTGTATTGTGCAATCTCTTCCTGCAACGTTTATTTGAGAAAATTCTGGGAGAAACTTATCCTTTTCTTCAGAATTTATTAATAGCACACATTATTGCAAAACAAAACAAAAACAACAAGTAGAAGAGCCTGACAGCACTTATTCCAAATCAACGTTTCAGCTCATTGAGCATTCCTGAACAAACTGATGAGTAATGGTCATGTACATGCTATTACTGAAATGTGATGCATCAATGAATTAACAACAAAAATGACGTAGAAGCAAAATGCAACAAGTCATGTAAAAAACTTATGAGTAGATGTGATGTGATTACTGAAAATGAATGTATATGCTATATGAAAATACAGGAAAACAAAACCTTTACTACATTCATCTGTCCTCTGATTATAAATTCAACCTTTTTACATTTTTTTGGACTGGAAACTGTCATGACAAAATATAACTGACCCTGATGTTATGTGTTTCCACATTCTGGTGTCTGGCCTTAGTTCTTCAAAATACACCTGTATCTGGAGGTTCTTGGCTGGTGAACCTGTGGCAGTGTCCAGTACATGAGTAGTAAGAGGGCTTCCTGTCATTGGACTAGTGTCAGCTGTATTATGCTGTTGATAACAGAAACTAATGCTCAGCTACAAACATGTCAGTATGCTAGCCATTAACCAGATATCAACAAACATTTGTAAGAGTGCAAATTTTGGGTTAAGGTACCTCTAGCTTGGTCAATTCAACCACAAAAGGTAAAGTCTGCGCATGAGCCTAGTGACCACATTACACTGGAGCTTATCCTGGTTTCCTTAGCATGAAGTTACTAGGAGTATTTCTGCTCCCCTAGATGGAATGGTAGCCCATTGCAGTGTTACTCCCAGCATTGAATTTGCCGGTACCCATTTATACACCTGGCTAAAGAGAAGTGCCCCGGCCGACGCTCGAACTCAGACCATTTGACCCAGAGTCCAGCGCCCTGATCATTAGCCCACCATGCCTCTCAACCACAAAAAGGCAAGGCAAAGTCTACGTCGAGCTCAGTAGCCCATACCGTTGGAGCTTATCCCAGTTTGCCTAGCATGAAGCGACTGGGAGTATTTCTACTACCCCCTGGAAGGTAATTTGTCCTAGCTTCTACAGTACTACTGACAGAAATATTACTTCTCTCAAGTCATCTTACCTTCAACCTTTCTATCTGTTGTGAAGTTCCAAAAAATATTGACACCCACACCATTGGAAAAGACCTTCCTTGGGAGGGGGTGGAATACATTTTTTGAAACTACACATTCATGACCAATAAATGAGGTCCCAAATTTAAGTCAGAGATAATGCAGAGATTGTATTTTCATTTATCTTTTTACACAAAAAAAGACAACACAGAACACAACAAGCCAACTACTTTATTAGAAATTTCCGTAATGCCACTGACACCATGTGTGCTGTTTTCTTTTGTGGGGGTAGGGGGAGGGGAGGGTGGTAACATAATCATTTGCATATTGGACTCTTAATCTACAGGTCACCAGTATTAAACCCAGGTATCATTATTATGTTAAGCACTAAATGAATGCTGACAAAGTTGTGAAAATTGCAATGGACTATGGGGCCACTCCCCTTAGATAGGTTGCTAGTTCCTTGAACAAGCATCAGAAACTAGTATGAGGCCCACTCCATACGACTGAGATACAGGCCTTGTTAGTCACTTACTGTTGTACGTGTTGGAGATGGTGATGATGATGATGAGGAGGAGGCCATGGCTGGTGCTGTTTGACAATAAACTACTCTTGAATTTGCAAACCCCGAGTGTTTATTTCCAGCACGACCTAGAGAGGTTTGAGAGAAGCTGAAACTGCTTGCAGTAGTTTTAAAGGGTGTCTGGAGTGCAGTGCGTAGATTATGTGAAGAGGCTGCTTGAAGTTGACTCAATCTGTAAGCTACAAAAGGAGTGTGTAGTCCTCTGTTGCCAGGATGGTATGAAAGAGCAGGCACAGGTTCTGCTGGACTTGATGCAGGACTTGCATCAGTTTGCTTTTCACTGATATCATGGTTATTCACTTGAGAAGCCAAAGTTTTATTGCCGCTGCGATGACTTGAGTTTAAAGACTGCGAGTGAGAATGACTTGGAGAAATGATGACTTTTGTGAGATGAGATTGATCTCTTTTTTGAACTTCATTAAATGGTGGAGATCTTACAGGGGCTTCATTGTACCTTGAAGAGAGTGTTTGCTCTGATCTCGATATGTACTTGCCAGTAACAGGTACCATAGTTGGACGCTCGTCATATGGTTCTCTGGGGAGGATATGTTGAAATCTTGGGGCAGTGGGTACAGATACCAGAGTAGTAATAAGAGGATAATCTTCCACAAGACTGTCGAGAATTGACACATAAGTACCCCTGATGCAGTTGTTTGTGTAAATCCTCGATAGCCGTGCCAGTTTGGACATATTCGTCATCATCTCACCCAGTGAATTGTGACCAACTGCGGCATTTTCATACCAGACAGGATCATCTTCGCAAGCGTGATGCTTGAAGGAAGCTTTGGGTCTCTGCCAGAGATACAGGTTCATTGGATTCAGCTTTGAAAGGTACTTGAGGAATGATGTGACTGGGCATCTTGGATTTCCTAAGGAAGGAAGAGGTAAATTATCTCAAATTATCCTCATTGTCAACTAGTCTTGATACATTTGTATATTCAGCCCATACCTATTTCATAAAGTAATTTTCCTGATAATAATTCTCTTATTGTAAAGCTCAATGTTTTGTATTTTAACTCCGCAAAGTATGTTTGTTTTTGCATCTTTGAGAATTTTTTTAGCACATTCAAACTTTTATCCAAAAATGAGCCCATATCCCTTTTGGAGACTCTCCAGCCAATAACACAAATTATTCTTAAATAAATAAGCCCAATGAAAAACACCACTTTACACATTTCCAGCTTATTCGGTACTCACCTAACGGGAAATATTAAAAAATTCGGCACTAGCCTCATGAAGGTTGACTTCATCAATTAGTTGGAAAAAGAATTTAACGGACGGCATTACATGGAATGCGGAACAGTTTGGACTTTTTTCTACAACTTTTAAGCTTTCTAGAAAAAAAGAAGAGTCCTGTCATGTCCAAAAATTTATTTTTTGTAATCATTAGTACACACGCCACTGAAACTAGAAAGCTAGAAGTTTTTTCATTTGCGCGCTTTTGAATAAACCTTACCTGGCTTTTCATTCATGCGAGGGCATTTTCCGTCCGTAAAAACATTTTCGCAGTGCGCAGGATTGGGATAAACGTACTTCAAGCCAGTGTTTGCATGATACCCGACAAGAAACGTATCTCGGGTTTGTTCTCTCACGTTACTTCGGTTCCGTTTCCCTGGTAAATACATGAGCAAGTCAAAGAAAACTTTTCTTTGGAGGCCATCGGCGCTGAATGGCGTCAGGACGTCACTCAGATACAGCTTCTTCAAATCGTCTGGGCCGATGTCGGAACGATTAACTTCGCCTTTTCCTTGCTTTTTCAGCTTTTCCACCTGTGCTTTGAAAACTTTGTTTGACTCGGTGAATTCGGAGTCATTTTTGATGTCCACATTGCTCTGTTGGGACTGTAAGTACCGCAGAATGCCAAACCGTATACTTCCAAGGGCAGACGATTTGTAGTAATCTCCGTTCTTTTTGCGCGCTTCGACGTAAAATTTACGCAAGAGATCATTTAACGCTGCCTTGTCCAGGTTCTCAAATTGAACGTCCATGCTTTTCTCCTCCATGTAGTCACGCAGAATTTTCACGGCATTTTTAGTGGACCTCCATGTGTTTTCACTACAAGAGCGATGCTCCAACAACCTCTGAATGTCCTCTTCTGAACTTTCACCAAATCGTGGAAGCGAATTTTCGTCTGTCGGACTTCCAAGGGAACTACCTTCACTGTCGGGGTTATTTTCAGGGTTATCGAAAGGCTCTACTTTCACCTCGGGGAGTAGAACAACCGAGCTTGTTTCTTCGTCCATTATTACGCCAAGATAGCGACCGCTTATTCGCGCTCCCGAGACTACAACGCGACTTGCAGCCGGGCAATATCTGGTGATGTCACATTCAAATATGTGCACCGTGCACAGGCCCCTTCGAGTGTCATTTATGGCACAAAAATACCCTTAAAATGCAGCTCTAACACAATTATATCACAGAGTTAAAGATACGTTCGACTCAAGCAAACCCAACCCTGTTTTTCATCTTTACAAATGTGATAAAAGTTCTTCGCTGTCATTCGCTGTGATGTTTCATAACAACTGGTCCAATATAACTTAATCTCCATGAGATACTCAAAGACTTATTTCTGTGGTGCCGAAAAGCTGGCATTGAATACTTGCTTTTTTAGGTAGAGTGGAAACTTACATGATATAGATCGCTTTCCGGAATATCTTCAACTAAAGTTAACCCTCCATGATATCAACACTTTTGTTAACTTCAAAAAAAAACCCTGGTATCACCAAAAAGCCGTGATGCATGTTCCTGCCTAGCTTATCCAGCTGCACCAAGTTGTCAGATAACATTATATTTTGCGTTTTTGCGCAATAACGAAGTAATCTGAAAAATGATAACATTCAGTTCAATATTGAGTACTTCTCTCCATATCTTTCATGACTCCACATTATATTACCGCGCAAAAACTGTTGTATCATATCTTTGTGTAATTAATCGAAAAGTAGACAACTGACTGTAAATGTAGTATATTGAAATGTATAACAATTAACAATATACTGCAGCTTTTCCCAAGAGAGGATATTGGTCGACGAAAATCAACCTCAGTTAATTTCACCATTTTGGACAATAGAGTGAACGAGATATTTAACGAAAAAGAAAGGAAAAACAAAATTCCAATTACACTTTTAACTGCCAGCTATAAAAGAAACGGGAGGTAATATACGAGAAGAGAAAAGCATTCAAGTTTCAATATTTTAAGTTTCCGCTAAATACCATGCACACTTTGGCCAGCTTGAATAAATACGGCTTTTGAAGGTTCGGGACAAGGGGGGTAAAATAATGCTATTGTTCGAAAGCAATTACGAGCTAATACACCAATGATGATCTATTTCAGTGATATATTACTTTCCGGGTACAAGAGAATTGATATTGTCTTTCCAGAAAAAATGGAGCTAATAGGAAACTCTGAGCATTACACCGCGTATTCTGCTTCTGACAATTAAATTAACTAAGGTGGTATGGATGCCACGATGGTATTATCTATTTTGCAACATTCTCGGAGCATTTAGCAAGGTTTCATCAGGATTCCCTTAAAAACGTATTTAAATGATTCCCCACTCACAACACAGAATAGGCGCTTCTCAGTATTACTCAAACTAAATGCAATATAAGCCAATACGAGTATGCCGTTCTCAAATATCATTGCACATGTCAGAAAGGAATTTTCTATGGAGGTGGAATAACTCTCTTCCACTTTTAGCTGTATCGCTCTCACATATATTTGAACCTGGATAAAAACAGCGTTCTACGACAATATTTTTTAAGGGAGACAATAGAACTAGACGGAGTGAGCTAAGTGAAGTGGAAATTATCAGTATTAGTTTATTGAAAGATTTTTTTAGTATCAAGGATATACGTTTGTCTTGGGCATTCATTATAAACTGAAGGTATCCCAAACGATGATATACCAAAATATCAGCATATCCACAGATAAAACGCGTATAACGCATTTATAATAAAATGTAGAAACATTTTTTCGATTGTTCAGTGGGGTTTGCCCCGCAAAGATATCGAAGTTAAAGTTCATATCTTTTCCATTTCGACCTCACTGATGCTAAAAGATCTGACACTGGCAAACGATTGGTAACAACGAATTGCTAAAAATAAACACTTTACTAAGCTGTTGAAGACGACTGCGAATGAACTTTGGACTTAATTTGTAACCGTACGTTCTAACCGAGAATCCGCCGAAATGGAATTGTGACACTTGTGGCTTCGAAGTCAACTCCTTAGGCAAGGAGCTGCATCAAATAGGCAACGAGCCCATCTTAAACAAACGGAGATTCTTGACTTGTGCAATACTGTGTTCTTCATGTACTTTTAAACTATATAACGGCGAGTGCTGTTGTAGATATTCTTCAACTTAAATTACACAAGGTTGCCTTTGTTTGGACAAAAAATTAAACTTAGTTAAGTTTGTTTTCTAGATCTATGCCGGGTCTAATCTGCAACAACTTAAAAAACCCATCACATTCGCAAAAGGTACAGTATAATATTGTCACTTTTCTATCAACCACTGGACAATATAAAATAACTACGAAACTAAAAACGACCCGTTACTCAAAGTATTGCCTTTGTGTTCAGCTAAATACTCTCCCCAGTCTAAATATTTCTCCTCATACATTTGATTTTGTGCTGATCATATTTTAGCCAGAGAAAACAACTTTTTTTGTGGCACTTGATTGTATTTGATTTAGAAACAAACAGGAAATTCCCTTTTAATACGATGAGTTCAGTTGATGATTCACGATGATGTCAACACTAAATTGTAGTGTCTCTTATATACCTATCGAGTATTAAGGCGTTACGTTGCCTTTTTATCGAATATTCGAGCTTGCTTCAAAATTTCTTTAGTGTTAATCATGTGAAAGATCTGCTTTCTCAGGTAAGCTAAATGTATGGCATTCGTTTACTTGACGTGCTATCTTAAAAAAGAAAGGTTTTATTTTGTCTTGAGTAGCCTCTTTTCTGGTTCCTGGTTCACTATTTTGTCAAACGTCATAGACCTAGCGTTTAGAAATAGCATCAAGTTCATCAACAGTCAATTAACTTTTGGACTGACCTGACCATGGAAGATGTGGGCGGGATAGGGGGATGGGGGGGGGGGGGGTAGGAGATTTGGGAAATGGGAGAATGAGAGGGGGATTGATTGTTAGGCTTATTATATTACCCCTTTCTATTTAAACACGTTGGCTTCTTTCTTTTATTAATTCCATTGCCATCTTTCATCTCAGTTTCCTCTAGTTGGGAGGAATATTGCGTGACGACTGAAAGAACGTTTGGGTAACAGGCTATTGTATTTTCTTAGCATTTCGTCAGATTTATTAATCCCAAACACTCCCACGAAACAGCTTCTTTCTCGTTTGGATCTCACTATCACTCTATTAATTTGTCTGCTCTGGCGATGTGTTCTAGCTAGGTACTATTCTTGTACCCAGAGGCCGTAATCGTTTTGGTCAGCACTAAGAATCAAGATCTCTGGTTGTATCCAACACGGGAAGTCCGCGATCCACAGACTCATTGGGGAGCTTAAACAATGACGACGGCGACGGCTAGGGCGACGCCTGGTTAAAAATGAATTTATAGTTTACGCACGAATCTCGCAATTACCTTGATTTATTAAGTGCATCTATCGCTTGCAAACGTAGAACTTGTAGAGAATACAAGGACGGCGTTTATTTTTAAATAGAAAAAAAAAACGAAAATTTAGCCTTCAGGTTCACGTTCTCAAAAGTACTCAGAATTTGGTCATTTCACGTTGTTGTCTTGCAGAGGACGGCGAAGAAATGTACAAAGTATAGAGCGCACGTGCAGAGCTATTGTTCTGCTCATCAAATCTTTGTCAAACCTGACAAAACTTGTCGTGGTCGGCAGCACAATGTTTAAAATAGCAGAATAATACTTATATTTTATGTGAAATACCATACAAGTCCGCCCCATACAACGGAAACAAGAGAAAGGTATATGAGGGGAAATCTGCCATAAATTATTGTTAAGACTTTTGTTGCATCCTGTAGAGTTAGACTTCAACACAATCGCAATGAACCTTCATGTCAACACCATGTAAATGGTTTCCCGATCTGAATGACTCAGTCGCGTGCCTGAATTTCGAATACATTGAAAAGCATACAACTAGTGAATACGTCCGCTAACCTTTCCAGAAGCTATGTGGTTGCTTATGCTTGATAATCTTGCTTTACACCGCATAAATGTTGTTTTCCCGAGCCGTTTTCCCACATCAGCAACCACGGATAACTGTTCTTGGCTCTTCAGGGTGTGAGTCAGCGGTATTTTTATTTGGTCAGCGGCTCATCGGTGGAGAGCTGAGCCGGCGAAACTTCAGTTCTGAGGCTTCCCCCGATAGTCTAAAATCCAAGATGGCGACTTCGAATACCTTGAAATCTTGTGCTTCCAAATTAACCAAAACAGAGAAAAAGGCGTTAAAAAAGCAAACGAAACTTATGCATGCGCTTCGGAAACATAGTGCCGATCTTTCAAGCATTTCAGAATCGCCAACTCGACACTTGATGGTCGGAAATGGAGGGCTAATGTGTGGTGTTGACCGAAGACAAATCGTCAGCTTGTTTCAGAAGTTTGGAAAAATCGAACGGCTTTTAATGTTTCCAGGCCGATCATTTTCCTTTATCAGCTTTCAGAACGTCAGTGAATCAGTAAAAGCAATGGAGACAGTGCATGGGCGAGTTTTAGATTGGCCTTCAGAATTTCCCAAACCGGATGTCACGTTTTATCTGTCGTTCCTCTCAAGTGTGCCTGATGACATCACGACTGAGAATCAGGCTAAACCAGCTGGCCTTGTTCTAGTGGAAGACTTTGTGACTGAAGTAGAAGAAGAAGAATTGATCCAGGCTCTAGGCTGGGGAGGTGACGGGAATGACAATGAAATTCAAGGGACAGGTTTGTGTTCCTCAAGGCCATTCTATTTTGTTTCAGCCAACCCTTCCCCTCCCATGAGTTCATCCAATATTTACAAAATTTACTTCCAGAAGAAAACATCACAGAGTGATAAAAATATATTTAGATTTCGCCAATATCCAGCTGGTACTGGATATTTTGTGAAAATGTTCTCAAAAAAGATTCCATAGCCAAAATAAATGACTATGAAAAATATAAATATCCTGCCAACCCTGGAAAAATCAGGCTTGAGCCTGTGATTCAATGGAAAACCTTTACCTGGTCAGACCCTCAATGAGCTCTAAACATGAGCCCGCAATATGATCATGTGATATTGGTCAGCAGATTCCTTATTTGACAGCTGTCAATTGGCCTGAACATGGGATATTTTCTGAACTACACAGTAAAAGTTTTCCTTTATAACTTTTTGCCTGTATAGCAAATCAGCAACTTCGTCATAGAAGAGTCAAGCACTTTGGTTTTGAGTTTTTGTATGGAACGAACAATGTGGACAAATCAAATCCATTACGAGATGGCATCCCCAGTGTTTGTGATTCATTACTGGATCGTATCCAGAGGAATGTGATGTTTAAACCAGATCAGATGACTGTTAATGAGTACAAGCCAGGTCAAGGTGTGATTTGAATATTGATACTGAATAAGTTCTGTCTTATAATAATCATAGGATTCAAAAGTTTTATTTCAGTTAAAGTTGTTGTAGAAGAGGTGAGAAAATATGCAGAAAACGACGAAACTCTGGGGAAACCTTTGTTTTTCACATTGCATTGTCATTGTGCTGAATAGCCCACGATAGCAAATTATTGAACGTTGCTCAACCATCAGAGTTCTCAGTTAGAGGATCTGCCACAAAGTCGTTAGCCTGCGAGAGAAGACGATTTTTGCGGGATTTCAATCCAGTTATGCTCCCAAAGTCCAAGCAGGTTACTGTTGGGTAAAAATGACAATTGGATTCGATTCAAGCCAAGTGTAATTTTGCAAGAGCTGGTAGAAAAATCCCTTAGGATGGACAACAATGGCCTATTGTCTTAAAAAATTCAAACTATAACTAATAGGCAAAGTTTGATATGAAAGGTAGACTATCGGGGTGTGACTGATTTGAAATGTGATAAGCATAAAAATGAGCACTAGGTACTCATACTCCAATCTGAAGGTCCCTAATGTTGAATTTTGAGTTTTGAAATCAATTTGAAATTCGTTGTAAAGAAGAGTTGTTTTGTATATTTTTATTCCAAAGGCATTCCACCTCATGTAGATACTCACTCAGCATTTGAAGATGGTATTGTTTCACTCAGCCTTGGATCACAGGTATGCATTTGATAGACATAACAAATCTTTTTTCTGAAACTTCTTTAGTATAATTTCCCCATGAGTTCCAAACAGGTCAGTAACCTTCATAATGCATTGACCCACAAGCAGTGCTCTAATCATTAGGCTACTGTGGCTCCCACATGAGGGCCTTATACATGTACTTCTTGTAAATCATTTTTAATTGTGTCTTTTTAGGTCACAATGGAATTCCGCCATCCTGATGGTCGACATGTGTCAGTTGTGTTACCAAGGAGAAGTTTGCTGGTAATGACTGGAGAGAGTCGATATCTTTGGAGTCATGGGTAAGATATAAATTGCTTCATGTCCTGTTCAGAGTGGAATGATCACTTCCTTTCTTTTCAGAATGAAATAAATGCCATTTGCAATGATTTCGCTCCAAAACTGAGGTAACAATGGTAGCATAATTTGCTGCATCATGAAGAAGAGTACTTCACTTAAAAAGCAGAGAGACTAAATCAGATAAAAGCGAAAACATCAGTTACAGCCATATTGACTTTATTTTCGTAATCAGTTCTTAAAAAGTCAGGCTAAATTTGCCAAACATCAATTTTTAAAATAAATTCTAACCTCAGAAGAATCAGAAAAACAGAGAGCCGGAAACAACTGTACAGCCAAAAAGACCCGTTTTAAATTTTGCCTTTTTGTACAATTTAGTGATTTTCAGGAAGAAATCTCTTGTCGCTAGGAGAATTTCGGGGCCAGTCACAACGTAATCACACGTTTTCAAGTTTGTCCATATTGTAATCTGTTTCCATCCTCACGTCCTAATGGTTTCTATCTTTTTCCAAGGACTGTTCTACCAATTCAAACTGTTAACGTTAGTCTATCTATTATATAGATATGTTTTAAGCTTCTCGCGATCGTGCTAATGTCGATTATAGTCGCGCACTTTGATTGATGTACTAAATAGAACGATCATCTAATAAATTTGATTTCAGTATAACACCGCGGAAGTACGATGTCATACATAGCATCAAAAGAACAACAAACAAGGGGGCCAGTTCTGTTGGACCATCCGAGGGACCTGAATCAGACATTCCAAAGAGCACTTCGAAAGAAACGGCAGACGAAGGAACTACTTTATTTGAACGACAAACAAGAATCTCGCTGACACTCCGCAAAATTCGTCACACTCCTTGTAACTGCGCCTTTTCATCGCAGTGTGACTCGCAAACTGACAATAAAAATTCATCTGCAGTTCCACCCTCATCTGATGTTCCCAAGACATGCGGAGAAGCGCAGGATCTGGAAAAAATACATGTGCATGAAGTGTACGAGAAAATAGCGCCCCATTTCAGCGGGACCCGCCACAGTCCCTGGCCAAAAATCGCGGAGTTTTTACGAGAGCAGCCAGTTGGGAGTCTTGTGGCTGATGTTGGCTGCGGAAATGGGAAATATCTTGGAATTAATGATAACATATTCAAGACTGGCTCCGATAGGAGTTTCAACCTAGCGGCCATCTGCAGAGAGCGAGGATTTTCTGTGATTGTGTGCGACATGTTGTCCTTGCCATACAGGTAGGAAAGGGAACTGAGTAGAAATATACTTGATAATTGTCTATTTTCTCATTGCAATATTAATACATTGTCAAACAGACAGAATCATCAGAACCTTTTTAAAGCATATTTCTAGCTGAACTGAAACAGTTTTTCCTTCTATCCTTTGAATGGTTTATTTTTAATTTTTATTGTCAATCATCTGTTTTGAGTCGAAAACAGTTTCTCAAGTGCATTTAAACGAAAACCCTTCAAAGGAATCCAAAAACGAATTGATTGAATAAAACAAAGTAAAAAAAAGTGAAAGTACGAGAGCTAAATAAGTGATGAAACCGACTCCGGCTAAAGGGCTTCAAAAGTCGGAGAGACTGAAGTGTATTTCTAAGTTGTTTTATTGTCGTGTTTCAGGTCCGACGCCTTTGACGTATGTCTCTGTATCGCAGTTCTTCATCATCTCTCCACGGCAGAGCGGCGTCTGGCGGGTCTTAGGGAACTGGTGCGAATTACGCGGCCGAGTGGACTGGTGCTAGTGTACGTGTGGGCTTTAGAACAGGAAGCCACGAAAGTGAATAGGAAACAATTAAAAGAAGTTGACTTTACTGGAAATAATGACCATCGAACTGGACAAGGCAACGAAAATAACGAAAATAACTCTTTGGAAGGAGGCAATGTAACAGAAGCTTTTCCCGAAAGTAAAGAACCTCTTCCAAACAAATCTGAAAATGGTAGTGATAATAGTAGTACAAAACTGTTGATAAATTCTAGTCGGGAGAACTTTGAACAGCAAGACTTGTTTGTACCGTGGAAATACAGCGGCCCAGGAAAACAAGACAAGAAGCAGAAAGCAACTGAAGGATCACGGGAAGGCACAGACGGTCACGTGTACCATAGGTATTATCACGTGTTTCAAAATGGCGAGCTCCAAGAACTTTGCAGTCGCCTCAGTAACGTGACAGCCGAGAAGCATTATTACGACAAAGGGAACTGGTGCGTAGTACTCAGGAAACTCGAGTGACCGTGGGAGATTGGGTCATAATGAATATTCTTCCTGGAAGCATAAAAGGATAGAATCAATAATTGCATTTCAAACGTTAAAATAAAAATCGTTTATAAGCAGATTTCCTGTAGTTATTTTATAATTGTGATCGTTTTTGTAACGTTGCTCACCTGGCTTTCATTAGTTGTATTCGTCACGCGCACGACATTCAGAAGTTGATTATAACTACCATGATTCTCAGCGCTCACGCGGCCTTTGAACATTCCGAGTTCTCTTTGGTCTCAGCGTCAAAACGAGTCTAAGTGCGAAACCATTCCTATGAAAATGTTTTGTCTGCATCTTAATTCTCATGCAAAACAAGCTCATTTCCATATGAATACTTTCGCACTTGAACTCGTTTTGAAACTGAGGGAAAAGGAAACTCTGAAATGGGGTATTCTAGCAAAGTTTGTCCAGTCCCTGAACTCTCCTTTCAGCGCGTCCTTTCTATGGACTGAACGCAGGTACGAGAAGAGTGTCCAGTTCAGTTCCCCAAGCGGGCTGAACGAACAAAGGAAACAATTTAGTTTGCTCCTTGATCGCTCTTCTAGCCAGCGCACTCTTCCGCTTCATTTGGTAACGGTTTTAGAAACTCGTTTCTTGTCGTTCGTAGAGCAAAGCTAAGGCAGGAATGCTACTATTCCTTGACTTTCAGACGTTCGTCTTAAAGTATTGCTTACTTTTGATTTATCAGACCTGACCTACACACCCTCTCTTCACGACAACTAACAAAAAATTTGTTTTCATAATTTATTTACAAAACGCGCTTATATTTTTCTACAATTTAACGCGCCTTCCACTTGCAACTTCATATCATTTACGATTAAACTCGAAGTACCGTATGCCTACTTGCTTCGTCTGTTCTAGGCGTTCTGTTAGTTGAGAACGGCGCAAAGGAAAACGGTGAGTACAAAAAATTGTGAGGGTAAATGGGGAAAGGAAGCGGTATTTTCACTCGCCGCTTTCTTTCGTGTCGTTCCCAACTAACTGAATGCCCATTTATTTAATTCCTATTTGTCAAGTAAGCGTTGGGTTACAACTTAGTTGCTTCATCACAGCTTTCGAAAAAGACCTGTAGCGTACATTTCAATGTGCAGATAGGTAATTACATTTTGGAATAGAAGATAGCGAAATAAAATCCAATATAAAAACTAAACAGCAAGAATACTTCACTACAAACAGCTCTCGTTTCCATTGAAACGATGAAAATTACGAGATACACAAGAAATATTTAGACTGCGCAAGAAATTCAGTAACGTGTCAAATCTCCATAAGAGTTCGCAATTTGTCATGGACGTTACTTAGCAACATGACGTAACTATGACGTCAAGCGGACGAAAGAATGTTGAGAATACTTGCCGTCTTACTTGAATGCAGAACAAGAATTGCAAAACGCACACGACAGGTTTACCAAGACCCATAGCAATGTTAACTATTTTTGTCGTCACTTATAACTCATCTCCCGATAGGTTTTCCGCCGTATTATTTGTCGCATCATTGCTTTCGCCTCCACCAGGAGAAAAGTTCATCGCTTCCTCTTCCTCTTCAATATCTTCATCATCTTCGTCATCTCCATCGCCAAACGGAAAATCGTCCTCCTCCTCGCTCTCGCTTTCACTGTGTTCAAGATCTTGAAGTAAGATGCTCTCGAACTGAGTGACGTCCTGTGAATCGTGTTCGCTTTCGAGCTGTTGTTGAGATCCAAGGCTTTCCTGTTTTGTGTAACTTTGGGATGTGCTTTCATCGTCCTCGTAGCCCTCGATATCAACGTCTTCCTCTTCGTCGAAATCGGCGTCCATTCGAGAAGCTGACAAAAAACAAATCAATGAGTGCAGAGTAAGCACAACATGTTAATTACTTCAGGGATACCGTAACAGAGGCTGGAAGTTCAGAACTTCAGAAGCTTCATGCCTTCAATGCATTTTTTCCCAACCAAGAACTGTAATAACTCGTTGTCTTTGTATGGTAGTTGAGAAGACCCTTGAAAGCTAAGGCGGTTCCCCCCCCCCGGTGCCCCCCCCCCCCCCCCCGCTTCTGTATTTACACAGAAAATACAGAAAAAGAAATGAAGGAATTTTACGGTAATCAAAAAGGTCCCCGTCTTCGTGAACCTAATCTCGAGTACTAGAAAAGGAAAATGCATGGCAAGTTAACACCGAGAAATCTTACATTGGTCCGGTGCCGAGACAGGTGCGCTCAGATTGGCCCGGAAGTCCCTGTATTCCTCGCTAGTAGTGTCCAGCTCCTCCGCGTCCAACACGTCCATCATGCTGTCCTCCTCTTTCATCGAGCCTTCTGGGAAGTCGTCCATGCTATTCTCCGCTGACCACTCTGGTCCTGCTACCGAGGGCGGCTGACTGGCAGCATATGATGACGTGTCGTCTCCTGGGGTGAGTAAAATTTCATTCTCCAACTTGGATAACTGTTCGTCATTCTGTAAGATATGGCAGTAAGAATGGGAATGAAATTCGAACAAATCAGCGAGGCTGTTACAAGTATCCGCAAACTGCAAACACTATTTCATGGCGTCAGGGTTCAATTTATACAGAAAAAAATACGCCAAAAGTAGCAATGGGAGACGAGTGTTTAGGTCTTTAAATAACTTCAAACTGTGAAAATCCTGTTAGGGTTACAGGTGCGTGTATTATAGTTAAAGTTTATGAAAAGATAGCTTGCTTACGTCCTTCAAGGTGTCTTCGCAAAACTGGACCAATTTCTCGGCCATCTTGGAAAAATCATGTGTTTCGCCTGACAACAATAACAAGAAGTCTTAGTATGTGCAAGCCCTGCTATCAAGACAAAGATTACATTAAACTTGTTTCCCCTTAGCCTGAATTCCAGACCTCATCCTCTGGTCACGCGCTCCCAAGAAACAAAGTCTTTTTTCGGGAGCGTGTGACCAGAGAGAGAAGTCTGAAATTCAGTCTAGTCTCCATTATATTTCCTGGGATGATTTTCCGAGATTTTGATTTCAATGAATATCAAGAAACGTTGCTTCTGTTGAGAACAAGTTCCTGGGAGAGGAAAAATCAGATAGTGCTCTGAACGTGCTGAGGGGGGTTAAACAAACCAAATATCCGGCAACCAACATTCAAACCGTGTATCTGTCCTTCATTACGTTGTGTTCTTGGGCAAGACTCTTTACTCTCTCAGTGCCTCTCTCCACCCAGGAGTATAAGTGGGTTCCAGCGAATTGTTCGGGCAACCTGGCAGAATGCTGGGGAGTTACCTGTGATGGACTAGCATCCCATCCAGGGGGGAGTAACCTGCGATGGACTAGCATCCCATCCAGGGGGGAGTAACCTGCGATGGACTAGCATCCCATCCAGAGGGGAGGGAGTAACCTGCGATGGACTAGCATCCCATCCAGGGGGGAATAAACTGCGACGAACCAGCATCCCAAGCCTTTACTACCTCTTCAGGGGCGTAGCCAGGCTTTTTCAAGGGGGGGGGGGGTGTCACACTGTATGTCACTATGTTGATTCTTCGGATTTGCGTGTTTTCGCCACCAGAATATTGTGTGTTGTTTACTTAAAAAGTATAACAAAAAAAGGACCGGGGGTCACGGTCACCCCAGGACTCCCCCCTCCCACATAACTACGCCCTGGTGCTCTTGGCCCTCTAATCTGGTATCAATGTGGAACTTTTCTTTCTCTTTCCAAAATAAATTCAAAGTAGGTATGTACTGAGAATGAAGAATTTGATCATCTCAGCCTGGAGCCAAAATCTCCCATTGCCAATTGTGGGAAATGTATGCAAAGAGGTAAGGAGATTTGCTATGTTTATCATGGGATTGTAAGGGCACCGTACCATTATAGATAACACTGTTTCTGTGCATCATTCGCACGTGCTCCATGAATTCATCTCTGTTTTGATAAGCGTGTCCTTGCACTTGCTGTGAAGTAAGAGAGAGAGAGAGAGAGAGAGAGAGAGAGAGAGAGAGAGACAGAGGTTATGAGTTCAAACATTTTAATTATCACTGTGCTTCATCACCAAGCTGGCCCACGAACAGGCTCAGCTTTTTTTTTTTTTGGGGGGGGGGGAGGTGGGGGGTTAGGAAAACTTCAATAACAGTTAAACAAATTATTGTCGCTAAAATAGCATCGACCGGTTGAGAAATGAAAATGTGCCGAGAACGGCTCTGCAGGCGACGCGGGAAATACCCGCAAAGTGGTGTATCTGCACAAACACGAGAAGGGGAAAAAGGCGTACCTGTTTGATGGTGAGAAGATCGATTGGGGTCTTCACTACATCGTAATAATCTGGCACCTGCTTGGAAGAAACTGGCTTGTGGAAAGGCCAACTCTGAAAGACAAGACAAAGAATGACACAAAATCAAGACTTGCAAAACATCGCATACGTGTAGTGTTAAACTTAACTGTTCTTATTCAAACAATCTTTACTAATGGCCGTTGAGAAAGTTGTCACCATTTTGGTTGTACTTCCAGTGAACTTCTGAATTAAATCAGTTTCAATGGGATGGTGCAGATTTGGTGCGCAGATTTTGGTTTTCAGTTCACGCAACAACAAATCCTCTTACCTCTGGCAATGCTTTTAGCTGAACAACGAGATTTTCCAGAATGAACGAAAACGAGATCTGCGAAGTACAACAACAAGAAATTTTAGGCGTTTATGTAAAGAGCAACTATAAATCGTAAAAAGAAATCAGTACTTTGAACTGTGTGCCCCTTCACGGACAGGAAGAATTTCACATTGATAATAGTTACCTGTGGGTCGTCACTAAGCAAAGGGTTGATTTCTTTCTCCAGCTGAATTGTTTCGTCTTCTTTCTAAAAAAATAATTATTGTCCAGTTTGTACCAGCTCTTTAGGTTCAAAGGCCTGGAATGGAACTAACTAACCGTCGTTATGCTCTTCAAAGCGCCCACTAATTTCTATGGATAAGTTTTAATGGTCGTCCTTTTGTTAAACAACACTGGTAGGTATACTGACCTCATTCAACGCCTTGATACACACGTCCAACATTTTCTGAGCTGAAGCGGTATACGCATGCTTAGCACCTAAAAAACACAAAAATAGACCCTGAATATAAATGTTTGCCAATTTATTTTTTTTTATTTAAATTAGCCTCACTGAACTCGGTTACATGTAAGAGTCAAAATCCTTTTGAATTATCAACTCAAAAGCGAGGTTAGTAAGGCTTGTTTAAATGAATACAAAAGGAATTTTATACTGGTTGCCATTTATGGAAAGGGTCTATAGCAATCACAAAATCGATAAAAAATTACAATCCATAAAGGAAATTTAACTTTAACTATATTTAACTAATGATGATGATGACGATGATGGTGATAATGGTGACGATGATGATGATAATAATGATGACGATGACGATGACGGTGATGATGATGATGATGGTGCTGGTGATGATGATGGTGATAAAGGAAAAACAAGTTGCTAAGTGAAATATCAACCGACTTGACCTATAACCACAATCAAAAGCGCCGATTAAATTCTTGATTGAATTTTTGGCACCATCTTTGTGTTGGTCTGACGAATCGAAACCGGGTTGGTCAAGCTTGGAGGGGAAGTTAAGGTGGCCAACACGTGCTGGTTTTGTGCGGTTGTTATATCTTTACCGGCTGAGAAGAATAAGAAAAAAAAAACAATAGATAGATAGATAATAGTAGGTTGTCAAAATGTCAAAAGCTTCCTGCGTATTAAGCAAGATTCCAGACTCGCTTACCGTTGTACAGAACACTGTTTGACATGATCAAGGTGGCGTGCTCAAGAAACTCGTCTTTCGACAGATATTTACACTTCCGGAGGTTCTAATGAAAAGAAAGTAAGAAAGGGATAACATTAAATACCAAGAAAACAGCCAGTGGAAACGACATTTTATTATAATAATAAAACAATAAAAGAAGTTTAATTCCACTATCATCGCAGGTAATCTGAATTACAATGTGGTTACAATGTACAAGTACAAAAATTACACACTGTTAATCAATGAGGGAGTGGGTTACAATATAGGTTTTATATTAAAATTACAAATAAATTCATGCTTATACAAGTTAAAATATGGGTAAAAATCTAATGATGACTACGGCGCAATCTTTCTATCCTGCATTTAGTTAATATATATTTGTTTACGCATGTAATTTGATAGTAATGCATGTGCTGTCTCGTCATTGGAAGATGTTTAACAAGGTCCTCCTGTTGAGATCTTTTCTGTTACTATGCTTGGAGAGCGAGCTTGACGCAGCGGTGAGATTGTTTGCCTCTTACCAATGTGGCCCGGGTTTGATTGCAGCCCGGTAAAATATGTGGGTTGAGTTTGGCGTTGGCTCTCGTCTCGCACCGAGAGTTTTTCTCTGGGTTCTCAGGTTTCACCAACTTCCTCAAAAACCAATATTTCTAAATTCCAATTCGACCTGGAAAGAGGACCTGCATGAAAACAAGCTGGGGCTGCTTGAAGATACCCGTGCTTTATAAGATTTCTATGTTAAAACAGGTGTTTCCCTCAATATACAGATAAGCGATCTCTTACCTCTCGCATAGTTAGTAGATCCATCGGAATTTTAACAATCTTGTAGTAATCAGGGACGGTTTTTGCTAACACAGGTTGATGGAATGGCCACGTCTAAGAACGGAAGACACTGGTTAAATATTTTCCTGCGCTTGACACTGGTTACATGTTTTCCTGCGCTTGACACTAGTTACATGTTTTCCGGCGCTTGACACTGGTTACATGTTTTCCTGCACTTGACACTGGTTACATGTTTCCCCGCGCCTAACACTGGTTACATGTTTTCCTGCGCTTGATACTTGTTGCATGTTTTCCCGCGCTTGACACTGGTTACATGTTTTCCCGCGCTTGACACTAGTTACATGTTTTCCGGCGCTTGACACTGGTTACATGTTTTCCCGCGCTTGACACTATTTACATGTTTTCCGGCGCTTGACACTGGTTACATGTTTTCCCGCGCTTGACACTAGTTACATGTTTTCCGGCGCTTGACACTAGTTACATGTTTTCCGGGGCTTGACATTGGTTACATGTTTTCCCGCGCTTGACACTGGTTACACGTTTTCCTGCGCTTGACACTAGTTACACGTTTTCCCGCGCTTGGCACTGGTTACACGCTTACCTGCGCTTGACACTGGTTACATGTTTTCCGGCGCTTGACACTGGTTACATGTTTTCCCGCGCTTGACACTGGTTACACGTTTTCCTGCGCTTGACACTGGTTACATGTTTTCCCGCGCTTCTTGACACTGGTTACATGTTTTCCCGCGCTTGACACTGGTTACACGTTTTCCTGCGCTTGACACTGGTTACATGTTTTCCCGCGCTTCTTGACACTGGTTACATGTTTTCCCGCGCTTATTGACAGTGTTTACATGTTTTCCGGTGCTTCTTGACACTGGTTACATGTTTTCCCGCGCTTATTGACAGTGTTTACATGTTTTCCGGTGCTTCTTGACACTGGTTACATGTTTTCCCGCGCTTCTTGGCACTGGTTACATGTTTTCCTGTGCTCGACACCGGAAACACCTTTCTGTATCTAGTTCTGACTGCTGTACTAGTTTTCTTTTGGCTCTATAATGACTTTGGAAATAATTAGAAAATAATTGTTTAAGGTTTCACTTACGTCTTCAACTTCTTTCATTTTGTTTAGAACTCCCTCAAAGACAGCTTGCAAAGCCACCTGATGAAAAAAAAAAATGAACAACACAACAAGTTAAAAATGAGCCATAAGGGAATCCAAAGTGAAGGCGAAATTCTTGTAGTCTTCTTGTAGTCTGCTGGCTATAAATTAAATGGATGGAAGCAACCGTTTGATACTTCGGAAGCTTCTGTTTGAAAAATAACTGACTCGTCCTCGGCGTTCCCCCTGTCAGCTCCTGTAGCTGGTTGTTAAGACCGCTACATTATACACATATTTTTGGCGGAAAGAAAACGCTTCATGCTTTTCCAACATATCGCCTACCTCAGGATTGGCCCTACGTCGGTTGATCGATTTCCGAGGTTTCTACAAAAGACAAAATGAAATTTTAGAAACATTGCATTCAGGAAGGCGACCATAGGCGTTGTACCGCTGACTTGAATAAAACAAGACCAAATATTATACCTTTAAATAATCACAGTGCATCACCCCAGAACGTCTCTTCTTCCGAACTATTACAAGGAAATAAATATAAATTAAAGTATAACACGATTTTGTTCTAAATCATCCAACAATTACAGCAGACACGATGGAATAATGTTTTTCTCACCAGATTCCTTCGGGAAGCGCAGAACAAGTGATTTTCGTTTCAGCTCGTTTGTTCTGAGATAAAATAGTATATCAAGAACAGTCGGTAAAGTCAGTAACAGAAAGACGAACAGTAATATGAAAAATAGGTTTTCTTCGTGACCCTTAATATCTTGCTTGCATGCTTAATTTGCTCTGTGATTGGTTCAAGCGACTAACTCATCAGAGGTAGATGTTTCCTTATCGGCCAATGAAAACCAACTAAGGACAAAACCAAACCCAATCGTGTGCTGCCATTCGCGACTTTTCCCGCCCTTCGCGAGGGTATGCTTTTGCTTCGAGTGGTGATTGTATTTTCATAGTATTTATGGCTCTCACTGAATACCAGCGACTATCAGTTAAAATGTCTTGTCTCCTCTAGCTGGCTGTACCACAAAGTAAAGCAGTATTCATATAAACTTAAAAAAAACTCACTGATCGAGGAATGCTTTTCCCAGAGTAATTTTCGTTCCTTCCACTTTCACCAAATCATCCTGAGGCATGTTGAGCTCTTCCTCAGCAACTTGTTCATCAGTCATGGCGACAGTAACAGACCCTGGGTTAGCTTCTTGGTAATTTGGACAGTTCTTGTTCGTTCGCATGTGTCCTATCGCTCCACACGCACCACATTTCAACTGCGCGAGAAAAAAAGTGTTACTGAAGAAGCGGACAATCAAAAACGCTATTTTAAGTGTAAAAACGATTTTCACTTGAGAGTCGAATTTACTACGCTTTGTGATCGGTTAATAAAATCTCACGCCACTTTCTTGTATAATCTAAACCAATCGTGACTCTCTAACACACTTTTTCCCGCGCTTTGCGCCGGTTACACGCGTTTTCTTGAGTTTTCATTGGTTCATTGAAATGATTTTGGTTTCTTGACACCCAATTAAATCACTCCAATAATACGGTATTAAGAAACACGAGAGGGATTGAATAAAGGTGTCTTATGTCCAAACAAATTTTCTGAGCTCTGAAAATCCACGTTACCAACCCGGAAGAATGTAAAACTATGTATACTGGAAAAATAACAAGTTGTTGTATTTTTCAGCACCCCACCGTCAGTTAATAACAGATCTACATACATTATTGGGGGGCTTCTCCTTCTTCTTTTTAACCGGCTGCAATTTCTCTTTTTGCTCGTTTCGTTTGATTCTTCGTAACTGTTCTTGAATCCTGAAATTTCCACAAAAAATACATCGTCACGTCGACAAAACTGAACAGCAAACCACAAACATGCAGTGGCCGCACAATGATAAACATTTCCATCACAGTCAGCAATACTAAACCTTAGTCGCTTCAGCTTCAAGCTAAAAATGCTAATTCTCTCAACAGGCTACCATACAGTTCTACTAAAGTTAGTTTTAGAATTTGTTGATACACCAATTAAGACAATAACCCGAAGTCATGACTGTCTCAAGCGTTAGCTTTTTCTCATTGTCCTCAACTTCTACACTGCCCATTTATGCACACAACCTTGTTGATCAGCAATTAATCTCCTGATCTGTTGAAATATCACAAACGTTACCTTCTCTTCTCTCTTCGTATTTCCTCTTTGTGTACCTCATCACTACTTGCAAACTGGGCTCTACAAGAATTGAAAAACAAGCACAAGTTAAAGGTCGCACTAGTCGAATGTCAGTTCTGCATGAAGCAATACATAAACACACTAGTGGTCAGGGCGCTGGACTTGTAATCAGGTGGTCCCGGGTTCGAGTCCTCCTCCCTGCCACTAAAAATGGATTTGTCTTCGGTGGCCCCGAATTCAACTCCTCCACGCTTTGTAAATAGCCAACTGGTCTGCCTCCTGCCAGTTGGGATTTTTAAGAACTTTCTGTTACATTTACAATATTTGTTTACGTATTTACAGTGTCCCCAATTAGCACAGTGGTGCTAGATGCATTGACACTTAAATAAAGTCTTTATTTATTTATTTATTACTTGACGTTCTTGTCCTTGTTAAACTTGAGGTAAGCATCAATTACAGCCTGGTTTTTGACGACTTCAATGCGAACAAATTCCTTTCCGTCGGCTGTTTTAAACGTTCGCCTTATACGAAGACGGCGTCCAACCTGGCAGAGAAAAATTTAAGTCATGACACGTCTTGGAGAAAGCTTGATTTTTCATTTGCACAACATTTTGATGGGATAAAATTCTCCCGCAACATGCTCCAACCAATCAGAGAGATACATTTTTTGGCCAATCAGGTCTTAAACCCAATTTCCCGCCCTTTTCAATGGTATTATTTTCACAGCTTCAATGAGCTCTAGTTTCACAACAGTTTGTCTGGGAAACTTCTCTATTCACATTTCCAGTGCAATTTGTCATGGTTTCTTGCACAGTCTGCAGAAGGGGCAAGGTGAGCCTAGTTTGGGCGATTTAGTTTTGACAGTTACACACAGAAAAAAAAAGCTGATGCCAGATCGCTATCGTATTAATATGGTGGGTTATATATCGGTGTGTTCCTACCATGGATGATTCATAGCTTGTTACGGAAGCCGTTTCATCGTCTTCTCCTTTGCTTTCTTTCTTTAACCCTTCTTTTCCACCCTTTTCGCCTTCAATTTCCAAACCAAAACCATAATACATACGTCATATATGTGAATACTGTACTTTATGAGTCTTTTAATATAGGGGGAAAAACTATTCGAGTGAATCTTTGTTCACATTTCGGACTAAAATCCAGAAGTTATTTGGTAACAAAACGGATGCCTTACCTGACAACTTGCCGTTCTGTCAAGAAAAAAAAAACAAAATAGAATGAGATTCTCTGTTTTGTTATCAAAGTTACATCCATACACCAGCACAACAAAGGCATTTTCTCTCAAATTTTTGTTGCAGTGCAGTGAAATGAAGCTATGAAACGTGCTTAACTTTAAATTTTTCGACGCCTAGGAGAGGAGAGCATGAAAAATACTTTGGTTAGTTCAGGTAATTTTTTTAAAAACCTAGCACACAGGCGATAATAACGACACTCGATTCTTAACACTACCCAGAACTGGGCCAGATTGGTCCATATATGAAGAGAGCTCCGTTAGTAATTAGAACTATGCGGTCAAACAGAAATTAGGGAAAGCTCTCAAAAGGAACACGTGTTCACTTTTAAGGTCAATCATGACTAATGGTAAACGCCCACAATCAGTAATACAGTGTTGGTGAAAAGTTCTTTTACTTACAGATTCCTTGCTGGGTTTGTCATCGCTCAATAACTTCTGAAGTTCTCTTCGCTCCGCCTCTTCTTCTTCATGAGTGAGCTATGGTAAAAGGACAAATTCTTCAGTCACAGAAAAACTTTTAACCTAGAAGACTCTAGTAAACAAATAACCAATAACGAAAAAATGTTTATAAACGCCTGGGAATTCTGTTAAAGTTTTTCCATCAAATTCAAGAAGATAGGCCATGACAATTCTACAGCACACTTGGTTTGTGCGCTACAGTCTAAATTTGGCGGTCCGGGGTTAGAGCCCCGGATGGGAGACTGCGTTGTGATCTTACACAAGACACTTTACTCTGACGGTGCCTCTCTAAATCTAAGTGTATAAATTAACAAGTATCGGCGAATTTATGTTAGGGAAAACCCTGCAATGGACTGGCATCTTATCCAGAAGGGTATAGAAATACTCCTAGACGCTTCACGCTCAGGAAACCAGGATATGCTCTGGCCACTAGCCTTGTATGCAGACTTTAGGTCTCACCTTAGGTCATGATGACCCCTGATCATCTCAACAGTCTTGACCGAAAACCAAATTTTCCCAAGAGGACATAAAGAAAGTAAAGAAAGTTAGACTCTGACCTGCATGCTGGTTTTTTTGTTGGCTAACATGCTCTCCAGATTTTTTCCCAACTCATCAATGTCGCTTCCTTCATCACTACTACTTTCCTCGTCTGTAGAGAGGACCTCGGTTGACGAAAGAACTCTGAAATGATAAAAAAACACACGTTTAAAAACTGTTTCCACAGCACAGACAACTTGTTCGTTGCATGCCGTGGTTTGATTTGTTGTTCAAAAATATAAATTATTTTAGCCTGTGAAATTAATACCGCACATGCAATTTATTGGCATGCAGTTTCTTTCACTGGCTTCTCTGCGTCTTCTAAGCTGAATCTGCCCGCACGGTAAAAACACAGAGGTAATAACACAGTAAAAAGCCCTACGTACCTGTTCTGTAGGTCAAATATTCTCTGGCATTCTTCTTTGTAACGTTCCTGGTGCTCAGCAATTGTGAATCTTGAACCTCTGGCAAACTTGCTCATACCTGTTGTTATCAACATTAGCACTAAATTTGATTTCTGTTACCGGGTCAACAGTAATCAAGGTTAGTTTAATTTCTATGAAAAAGTGGCTCACCAGAAAGAACCTTTGTTCATTATGTAGCTGATTTTTTCTTATCTTTTCTTATATTTTTTAAGTGCATGAATTTTTCATTGCTATTTTAAAGGTCAGAGCTCCAAATGAAGAAAGAGAGACCAAAATCAACACGCGTGACGGTATGAAGCTTGTGTGAACTACGCAATCCAGTTAAAATGGCGTAAGAATTGCGTGACACGATTGCATGATGTTCATACCTTCCTCTCCGGATTTGGCCGCCTCTGTGGACATGGTGCGAACCACATGAATAACTTCCCATCTTGACAGTTTGCGAATCTGTACAAATAAACAAACAAGCAAGTTAAAAGTCTGCAAAAGAACACTGTGACTTTGCGATGTGTTGGCATAAGGAAGCATTACCTCTTCATCAGATACCCTGAAGTTCCTCAATACTTGTCTGGCTTGTTTAAGAGAAAGTCTTCTCAAATCAGCGTCTGTTCCTGTTACAGTCTTCTGCTTTCGAATCTGAGGTGAGCTGGTGCTGGAATCATCCTAATCAAAACAGGAATGAAGAGAAGAATGCATTACTTCCTTGTAAAACGTCGAGCGTGGGAGGAAAGCACGCGAACAATTTCCAAGTCTTATTACCTTGTTTGCCATGGGCTTGTTGGGCACTCTGACGTACGAAAACCCCTCCCCACACCCTGTGGGGTCCGCTGATCCTGTGACAGCCAGCTGACATTTCCCTTTCATGGCTGAAATAAATGCTCTGGTGGTGTTCCATGGTGCTGTGCGAACCTACGAAACGATGAAGAACTCATATAAAGTCGATACGTTTTAATTAGGTTACCAAGGGGACAGGAAGAGTTCCCTTGTTATTGAGGTAGAGATTACATCACTGGGAATGAAAGAAAGGTTCTCTTGTTTAGGAGTCGACTATTTGACTTTGGAGGTAGATAGAAGGATAGATAGAAGTCTTTATTAAGAAAACAGACACAACATAGTGTGGCTTTACAATCAATGACAAAGCTAAACTAAAATATGTATAACAAAATTGGAGGTGGTGGGGGGGGGGGGATGGGTGATTTCTGGTCAGCAAGAAATTTTTTTTCTAGAAATCTGGTGGGCAGGATATTTTTCCCGTACCAATCCTCTGCAGGATAATTTATTTTCTTTGTAACATTTTTTTCTTTCTTAGAGCCGTGCAATAATTTTTCCTCCATTTGTGCCGCATGTAATTTTTTTCTCCTGATAAGCGCTTGCAGGAAACTTTTTCAAAATCAACCCCCTCGGTCGTTTTTTCCATACCGCCACGACCTCAGGCCAATGTTCCCCAGTAACGCTCGAGCAAGCAAGGTTAGTAAGAGGTTACTAATCTGTTGCAGTTGTTTGCAGTTGTTTACCTCGTCGTCGATGTTTTTGCTTTCAGAGTCATCATTGTCATCCTCGCAGGAGAAAAGAGATTTCTCACCATAACCAGCATCCTACAAACAATAAGGAAAGAAGCGAACACAAACTCTTTAGAGGCATGGAAATAAAGTTTCTCCTTACCTTATGTATAGGTAAGAAATATGATAATTGTTTTCCACTGAGTTTTCCAGTGCGTTTTCATGCAAAAGTCTCGCACATTTTCGTGTCAAGCTATCAAAAAGTTCTGGATTTTTGCATTTGGCCACGATGTGGAGAATTGAGGCGGCGAGCAGGCTCATCTTTCGGTCAAGCACGCAAGCGGTCAAGAGCGAGACTGCAAGAAAAGCGATTCTCCGCGGAGGAGTCTGGTGCGGAAGTGAACTTTCTCGAAGGAAGGGAGGAGGAGGGAGGGGAGTCAGCCACACCTCTGTTATTGTTTACATGCGTGAGTTCTAGTATTATATTTTACGCGGAGCGCGACGAAGCGATCACAGAGAAACGTGCTGAAGGTAGTTTTAACACGTCCAGCAAAATAACCTACAGCAATACAATAACACTACGCTTCATCGTACAATTTCCATAATTTCGATGGCAACGAAAATGGCGGAGGCTGACTAGGACCTTTTAAGTTACATCCGAAGTGTACCTTAAGTCTCTGCTCAGCAGCTAACATACTGTAATATGCACAACACTGCTCAGGAGACACCAGCGCTCGCATCTCCTCCTCGGTCGGCAAACGGAAATCACATTTGAGTACCCACCAGTTACAGTCCGTACCTGAAGAAACAGCAGCCCATTGGTTACATCTAGCTACATTCCATTACCCACTGCGGTAAAAGAGCCTATGCTTCTCCTCGCTCAGTGATAGATTTAAACATCTAACGCCACTTTTCAACCAATCAGAAGTAAAACCAAAACCAATTGTGACTCACGCGTGCACGTTTTCCCGCTCTTTGTGTCATCTACGTGTAATTTCTTCGAGTTTTGATTGGACCACTGAATTTTCTCCGTCCTTTGTGATTGGCCAAAGTAATTACTTTGGTTTTGGTTTTACGACACTCAATTGAAAATTGCTCTAATACATAATTCACTAATTCATTGACTTAGCTAAGCTAGTTGCTAAACTAGACAAGACTACTCACTACTGTATGCTCTGTTGTGCTATATCTCATATACTATTCTACACTCAACTGCGCTATACTCACTGCAAAAAGGAACAGATTCTAACTCCATATCCTGTGAATCTAGAATGATTAATTTCACTTCATTAGTTACAATTGACTGTTCTGTACCTTGATGAAGCTAAACCAACACCTGCCTATACTGAACTGTTCTGTACAGAAATGTAAAATTATGTGAAAAATGTTATTCAGTCAGGGGAGCAAGGGCCAGGTGAAGATGAAATTCCACCTCCGACTGAGCCCGCGGTGTTTGTCCCTGAAGTTGCTAAGCAACATGATGTGTTTTCTCACATGATTACTTTTAGTGTATTCTCGAGCTCTCGCACTAGTTTTTGATTGAATAAAATAAGTTGGGATCTCCTCCATTGCTTCCAAGAAGATATGCTAAAACTAGCACTTGTTCCCAGACTAGTGTTTAGCTCAAACACATGATCACGCACACTAATGAACGCACTCAATTACGCAATCACATTTATTTGCTCGCTTCATGTACTTACTATGTATACTCACATGCATTCACAAACCCAACAAATCAAACAAACCTGTTCGTTTAAAGTCAGCACAGAGTTTTAGTCGCTTTCTAATGCTACTTTCAGAGTGCATAGGAAAAGCTCGCTTGATGTCATCCATCTTGATCCTTCTGGGTGTGTCTGGACTCTTCCAGAATAGACGATAGATAAAAATCTGTGGAAATATTTAAATGAAAAAGTTTGTGTTGTGACAATGAATTTCTCATGATGTCTCTTGGTAAGTACATGACATCATCAGGGAATCATTCTATTTCAGTGGCAGATCCAGACAGCTGTTCCTTACCATATTTGTGATCCATGGTATATAAGCTTGTATACCAAGGCCTCTAAACCAATCAAAACTCAGGAATTGCAATATACCATGGAAGGGCGGAGGACCATAATCTTCAACCTATTTGCTCCATATTTTTACTCGTGAAAGCATTTGGCGAGTGCATGCTTTCAGTGTCCATCCTTCACAGCAAAATTCTTTCATGTCGTCAAATCACTACAACTTCACAAAATGGGTGAATTCTTATTGGAGGTTTGACAGTTCTACAGAATAGCAGTATACTGTGCATTATAACAGTGAAGAATTCAACTGAATCTCAGTGACTCACCTGCAGGAAATCCCTGGCATGAATGTTTGCTTTCTTAGAGTTTGGTCCTGGTACTTCAAACTTTGGGCATGCTTGCCCCACGGTGAAAATTGTCTTCACATCACGTACCCAATACCTATGTACAGTAAATGATATAATAAGGCCATGTAAAACAACTTTTAGATTTACCTTGGAGGGAGGAGGTCGCAATTATGCTGTGTTGAACAAGGCGAAAAGAGGTATGGTATATGAAAAACTCACCCTGAATAATTTCTGATAACCAGGAAGTCTGTCTCTGGAAGCTCATGTTGGAAGATGGGAGCTCTGAACAAGTTGCATTCCAATGCCTGAAAGCAAAACGTAAAAGCTTATATTTTCCCACCTCAACTGGCACCTCTTAAGAACATCACAAACAAAACCACGGAAAAATGACTTTTCTTCCAAAAATACTAAATGGAAGAGCCAGAAAGATTGATGAGAATAAAACGTAAAGAAACGAGAAAACCGTGACAAGTTTAAATTCAGCTCATCACTGTTTGTAAATTTGCAAATTTGTTTTCTTGCTTGGCCAGCTTAGCCAATGTGAATAGAAGTAACAAATAGCCTTGGTGAAAGCAACAGAATTTTGCCATTGCGACAGAATTTTGTTGCCGCAGTCAGTCGCATAAATTCAAAGTGGCGGTGGGGGGGGGGGATGACACCCGGGGTACTCACCAGATTGCCATGTTAACATTCACACTGTGTTTTACTTGTTTACTTTAAAAAGTCTCACAAGGAGGGGGGGCACAGGCACCCCAAGGACCCCCTGGCTATGCTCGTGGTACCCCAGTGACTGCGTTAGAAGCAGTACACACAGAGCAGTTATTTGTTGCTGTGACTCATTGTCTAGTGTGTTGCGGGCATTAACTCACCTGCAGAGCTTCTCCTGGCATCAGCTGTCCGAGAAATGGTGACGTCTGATGAACAGGAACAGGCTCACCATACTCATGCATTGGCATACTCTCATCTTTGCCAGGTTTCTAACAGCAACAACAAACATCAGGAATTTTAAATCATTTGCTCTGCGGTGATAAATCTTTTGTTATTTGTTTGTTTATTTGTCATTTTTTATCACATTTCCTCAGGCAACAAATTGAATGTTAAGACGGAATCCATCAGGAAGTTGGACAAAAATCAAGTACCAGAATAATTTAAATCGTATTGCGTTATTTTTTACCCTTAATAAAAGGTAAAAATGTAAGTAATTATTTGTGATAACACCGACAACAATTTCTTATCAGGGCCTGAGGAAATGAATTTTAAAGATCACAAACTGTAGGGAAAATCTAACGTGCAGCCATTTTGTAAAATCATCTTTGAGCGATTCAGTGGAATTTTAGTGGAACTTCGAAATTTGTTTTCGATGTTTGGTGTTGTTAGAAAAGATTTCTTTTGATAAGATATTTGAAGCAGTAAGTCAAAAGTTTGCAATAAGGCGTAAATAATTTTGGTATAATTTTGTGAACAGGCTATCCAGTGGGGAATTTGAAGGAAGCTGAATTTGCAAGCAAAGCAAGCAGAGCATGAATTTTCTTTCTCAAGAGGCTATGCTCGGCTTGAAGAGAGCCTGTTCGCAGGCTACAAACTACATGTAGAATGGGAGTTTAAAATATTGCCAGGTCTTGACGCCTCTAGTTGTTATTTTGTTTATTCCAAGGGGGGAGGTGCAAAAAGGTCTATAGAACCCATGTGAAGAACCAACCCTTCAGGCCAGACCACGGTCACTGGGGGTAGTTTCCTACTTTTTTCAAAGACACTTTAGAAAGTGATGTGGGTTCTTTAACATCCCCTTCCAAAGCAAACCATGACAGAAAAGATGCAAGAAATGGGACATATGGTTTCTCGTCCTTATATATAAGAAGACTAGAAAGTCTAACCTAATGCAGATGTCTCAGCATTGTAAACACTTTCTCCTCGGTCATTTTAAATTATCCTAGATGGAGATTCCTTTGTTTTAGTTGACATAATGGGATTTTCATTTTTGTAGTTCACATGGGAGCAAGTCTAAAAAAATTGCCACAAAACTGCTAAAGGTAACTGAACACACTTCCAGCAACACACCTTGCGAGGATGCAATAAGATTTGGCTTCATAAAACAATTCATCATTTCAATGCCACCCAAAATGGCGGATGTAACAGATTCCTGAGTGTTGGTCTTATCATGACTTGAACCCTGGACCTCTTGCAAAATGAGCTAACCAGACTGTAGTTGAAATGTAGTGGTTTAATTACGTGGTTTAACCTTTCAACTTGTTATACTTACCCTCTTGTAATAGTTCCTAATTTTGACGTTCATTCCAACAGCCATAATTAGAGGAGGATATTCTTCACAAAATTCAAACAACACAAGACCACCGTCCATTCCTGTCAGATCAGCTGGCGTCCTCATAAAGAACATCTCACCTCCGCCTGATGCCAAACGTTCCTTCTCGCGCTCCTAGAGGACAGTACACACTCAGGATTGATATAAAAGAGACTCTGCAATCTTGTGGTACAGCTGATACAATAAAGTCATAGCACACATCTTACCCTGGCTTTTTTCTTGATATTTTTCAGAAGTCCATACACAGCATGCCTTCCAGGCTTAGCCAACCCTCCATGGCTAACACGCTGGAGAGGGGCGCGATGAAAATTACGCAGATCATGCATGGACATGCAGGTTGGAAAGTATGGTCGTTGTAGTTCTATAGCAGGCAATGAATGCTGCAGAGAAAGAAATTAATGCATCATAATAAAATGTAAAGGTCACATCGAATTAAAAGCATTGTTCAAGCATCTTATTAAACTTGACATGGAGTTGACCATCTATTTCTTTGATCTAGTATTGTACATATATGTAGCTAACTCTGCAAAGCAAAATTAAATAACTCTAATGGCGATGGGAACTATTTAGTTTATACATTTGCTCCAGAGGAGACAAATAAATTAATTGTTATGCTGTGCAATTACACTGCACTAGAAGACTGTTCCTTTTAACTTACTCTAGAGTACTGATCTGAAACTTAAAATGGGGTCGCATTGTGATGACATCTGGAGCATGAAGATATTTTTGTTGTCTGAATGCTGAATGTTCCCCTCCCACCTGCCAATCCAAACTCTTTTGCTTCATTTAAATCCAAAGCAATATGTCTAACCTGCACAAGATTTGAGCCTCCATTGGTATCTAAAGAGGTTTCAGATGCTGCAAAGAAAAATTATATCACTGACAGTCTTTGCATTTGAAGGTAACGTGTGGCAGAGTTTATGCCAAAGGTTTCAGTTAAGACTTTACGACTCACTGGATTCTGTTTTAATTTTTTTGGTAAAATTCGTGACAATTTATCCAGTCTATACTCCCATTGATCATAGCTCTAGACCAATGAGCATGCAAGAATCCTCTCAGCATTCTATAAATAATTATGTTTCATGGTAAAGTACAGTAATGTTCACAATGCGGTAGTCATTCTGAAGGTATAAATAATGTTAATTTTCGAGTTTGTATTTTAACACTCACTGTTCTTTGCAGTATAATATTCATCATTTGATAAATTAAACTTGTCCTTTTGTTGTTCTTGTGTCTTTTTATCTTCTTCTCCATCCTCTTTAGAATTGTTCTTCCCAAGCAGAAGCTTAGATTTCTTGTTTTCCTAAACACAATCAACATAATTTATATCAAAAACAAGTTCATTCAACAATAATACAGGACAATAAAAATGCAATTCAGACAAATGGTATGTGAGAAAATGACCTCAAGAAATAATGAACTTGTACTTGCCCCAAAGGATGGATGAGTGCTAAGTTCCATCCCTGTAAAGTTTGCCTTAATTCCAGTTTTTAATTTGGGATGTAATTTTGGGATGTAAAGTTTGTTTAATTTTGTTTTCAATTTGGGATGTAATTGCGTGATCAGTAAAAAATCAAAATTATTGACAAGTCAATTGTTCATACGACCTTCAACCCCTTGAGTCCATTGCCAGTATCATCCTTCCCCCTCCGCCACCACCTCCCACCACTGTGCAATAAAATGATGTTACTGTGACATTCAACACTTGTTTTGTTTTGGACATTTGCAGGCTGTAAAATGATCTGGTACTGGGTGTTGACATGTTATTGTCTGTAGTAGATGTGAATTATGTAATGTACCTGTAGGTAGCCCAATGCACAACTAGCTTAAGTTGGTAGAAAGATTTCAGACTTTATTTTTGGCTAAAAATTTGCAAAAAATGTATAATTTAGTTAAACATAATTATTATGTACCTTCTTTGGAGTGAGCATTGATGCATTTTCCTTCACAAGGGGACCCGAGTCTTCAGGAATACTGAGAATAATGTTCTCATCATTTGGATCCAGCTGCATAACAGGTGGAGATGGGATTGATGGCATGTTCTACAACAACAACATAAACCAATATGTTATTAATAATTATTAAAAACTAGATATGGTATATTGCATTTGCTGAGTTTTGATTGGTTTAGAGGCAATGGTATATTAGCTCATATACCATTGACCTACAAATATGGTACATGGTACGCGTAAAAGAATGCATTCTTAGCAATGTTCGAACAATATTTTTTGGGCATTTTAAATAAAACAATTATTCCACTTGCGCTTGTTGGATATGAGATGGTTATAGCCAACTTAGCTATGCGCCTTGTTGGCTATCTACCATTTCATATCCACCGCGCGCATGGAATAATTGTTAAATATACCTCCTTTTACTAAAAAGTGAGTTCAAGTTTTGAGTCCATTCAATTTAAAGGATTAGATGAGCCAGATTGTTTAGAATCACCTCTGCTTGACTCTGTGGGAGGCGCAGTGGCCTAATAGTTAGTGCACTGCGTTGTGTTCTGACTCACAGTGCCTCTTCCCACCCAGGTGTATAAATGGGTACCAGCAAATTTAATACTGGGGGAGCCCTGACAGGTAGCCCCTTAAACTGTGGTGTCAAGTTACAACAATATGTCAATACCCATGATTCAAAGTCCATCACACTTCCATAAAGCCAGAGGGGCTACCATGACTCAAGAGTAAAGAAGTTTTGTTAAGACCTCAGACCTATCTATCTACATGTATCTAGGGGCCTGTTTCTTTTGAAGACCCTGTTGACGGGGGGGGGGGGGGGGGATAATAATGGGTAATAACGGTGTCAGGGGTGGTTAATAGATCTTTTACGACAAACATACATTTTACTCCAAAAACATTTCCCAGCATAACTTAAAGCGAACAATCTACTAGAATGGAAAACTATTTGAGTTTATACCTCTGCATCCCAAATGATCTTGTCTTCCCAATTGCCATAAACTAGCTCTGTGTTTTCCACTGGGAAGATAGAATACCATGTTGGAGATTTCTGCTGCTTGGTGTCTTCTCCTGGTGTGCCTGGCTTGCTGACAGACTGATTCAGGAAAGCCACATTTGCTTTGATTGCAGATCTGGTATTCTTGAGAAAAGTTTCCAAGCCTGGATGCCGTACCCCTGAGTAGAAAATATAATTATGTTGATTACAATTGTTAAAAAAGAGAATTAGTTACCTGGTATACTACTGAGGTTCCGAATTAATGTATTTGAAAAGAAGGATGTTTCAAAATTGTGCAATCCAGTTTCATTTACTTTCCCTTGTTTAAGGTTATGATAAAAATTCCGGCAAATTTTAGTCTGTTCCAATCCAGTGGACGGAAGGAGCAAGTGGCTCATGTAGGAGGCACTTGAAGGAGGTCACTCGAGAAAGACATTTCTTTCTCACTGCCATTCATTACAATTGTCTTGCCCAAATCGCACAACAAAACGACTCCGGATAGTGTTGGCAATCCCTCGTAATGAGTAAGATGTCCACTTGGATAGTACTCAGACCCTGGCAGACTGCATGATCCCGAATCCAGAGCACTAAACCACCACCACAATTCCACATGAGATGGTGGCAGATCCAGGGAGAGGATCAAGGGGCGTGGACTCTCCCTTCCCTAACCAAATCTTTTTTACTACTTGTTTGACGCTGAAATTCTTGCATCTACAGGATCGCCTATGATTACTCAACTTTGGACCCCCATCAAAAATTATTGGATCCGCCCCAGTGAGACATAAGGAAAACAACAATTCAATGATACCCAGCTGTTGCAAGAGCTGTTCCTGTTGTAGAGCATAAGCATGAGCTGTACGTGTTGTTGCTGTGGGTATCCACCCTGCCCTGGCTTGTGCTTGAAGGTTCGGCTTCACGTCCTCAAGTGTCCAAATGATGTCATCTTCCCAGTTGACTTGTGACACCATTTCAAAACATTCCTCAGGGGGTAGGGACTCGGGAGATTTGGGTGCTTCCTCTTCATCATCTGCTTTCTGTGAGTAAAACACACAAGGAATGACAAATGATGAAAATGTGACATACACAATAGCTGTTATGAACACCAGCTATATACAGCATTTATTTACCTCAGTTTCTTAGCTTGTCGTTATCTAGTATTCGTTGTCTATTCTCCCTACTGTTTACAATACACTTTTTTAAATGTTAGCTCTGATAATTTGGTGGTAGATCAAGACAATATTCTATACTCATTGTAAGTAGATTACTATCTTATTTTCTCTATATCATGGATCTGATTAAGCCAGTAGTACCACCAGAATTTTGACAATTTCTTAGCATCAGCTTAACAAATAGATTTCATGTTGCTGTGCATCAGTTCAGTAATAGATCACTGATGACGTAAAAATGTGGTACACAAGGCAAGAGCCGAGTGTGTCACTGATCTTCCTTCCACCTTTTGACGTCTTCTGTGATCTATTACTGAACAGACACACAGCAACATGGAAACTATCTGTTTTATATAGGTAATAATTAAAAGAAACAAAATGAAATAATGATGACATCATCTATGCATGTGTCCTTTAATAGATCATAGGTAGGAAGCAATAAAAATGCATCCATAATTGGGCTTATTATATAATTGGGCTGTATGACAAAATTATTACTGATCACAATGATAATCTGACCTCTTTGACTTTGAAGCCATAATCTAAATTTGTTCCATCTTCGTTCACTCCAAGCATTTCATACCACAGAGCTGCTGGACCATTTCGCCATTCACATACGTATTTCCTGTTAGCGTCTTGGGTTCCAAAAGAGGACCAATCACCACTGAAGTCTCTTAACTCATCAGTTGATGGTTCCCATGGCGCCATCAGCTTGTCCTGAGTGTAGATACAAATAATTATATGTTTAAGTCAGGCTTTATGTGTAAACTCACTTTTGTTGGATTCGAGATAATAATAGCCAACTCGGCAATACTTGCCTCGTTGGCTATCTACCTTCTTTCATTATATAAACAGCAGTGAACTATCAGGTGAGCTTTTGCGCGAAAACATGATATCTTCACACATGAAGATATCACCGTTGCTATGGTTATGTAATACATCGTTATAAATCTCGCCTTTCGCAGCAAAAGTGAAAAGGTTTGGAAGTTCATTGGTGTTTATATAATAATTAAATAGAATATTACATGGCTGCTTGGAGGTACGGAATTTCTCTTGTCGTGTTGAAACATATTTCAATCGTTCGCTGTGCTCACTCATGAAATATCTTCCAACACTTGAAGAGAAATTTTGTATCTCCGCACGGCCATGTAATATCCTCTATATATCCAACAAGCACATTGTGTAATTATAAATTATTGAAAAATTGATTCACCTCATCATCAGACATACAGTCCTCCGGCCGGGGACTGGGAGGGGTCCGTGGGGGTTCTATTAAAGCCTTTTCATCTTCTTGTTTCTTCTTCATCTTCTTTTTTCTTTTCTTGGCATTACGCCACTGCTGCGGCATGGAGGACGCTTTCGCAGGGCCAAACAGACGTGAAAACCTCAGCACCTGCCCAGGCCGAAACTCTGGGAACAGATCTGTTACTGTTTTGCCATCATGCGTGGTGAGCTTACCACCTTCATTCAACAGTTCTGTTATGAAAAAATCATAATTTAAAAGCTGCATGCATATGACAACTCTAAGATACAAGTTTGAACTGTGTAGTACCATTATAAATTACTATAAATTGTTCTACTTGAAAAATGGTTAGACTTTCTAGTCTTCTTGGACAAGGACAATAAATTGTAAGTCCCGTCTCACCAACTTTGTTCACATACATGTATAACTCTGTGGGACGTTAAAGAACCCACACACTATTTGAGAAGAGTAGGAAACGTAGTCCCTGGCGCTGTTGTCTACCTGATAGCAACAGCCAGTGGCGCTTTATGTATTCTTTGTATGGTGTCCAAGCTTACTTAATGTAATATTGGAGACAGGACATGTATATTTTTGTTTTCTCACTCATGGCATATCATATCAATAATACTGGTACATGCACTTTTTAGTGTCAGGCTTCAAAAATGTTTATCATAGTCCCACACATCACCTGGTAGTTCAGATCTGTCAGCCCAATTTACATTACATATCCTTCTACATATACTAACTAAAGATGCCTGAAAGTTTCACTAGCCAAACTGGCTAGTTAGCACCCAAAATGTACTAGCCAAAATGTGCGTTTTACATGCTAGTTTGCTACCATTAGTCTCAAGCTTTTGTTTCAGGGCTGAAACTGAGTACCAGTACAGGGAGTCTGTTCTAAATGAGGCAATTTTAAACCATGAAATTCAATATATCTGACTTGTAGTTATTAAAGTTAGTTTATAGGCCTCAGTTAGCCCCAAGTTGACACAATTCAGTGTTATTTACATGTACCTGATCCAATTGTCCCAGCCAAAGGTGCTGCTAATGAGATATTCTCGGCATTGTCACTGTCTCCCGCACCTTCAGCTGATGGGGATGCTGACAGTTGTGGAGTTGGTGGGGGTGGCATTGCCAGCCTGTCTTGTTCTTGCTTGGACAGCGTAGAAGCAGCAGGGGCAACAGTTGGTAACAGGATGCTACTAGCTAAATCAATCAATCACCAATCAATCGATCGATCGATCAATCAGTCAATCGATCAATTGATCGTTCAATCGATCAGTCAATCGATCAGTCGATCAATCAGTCAATCAATCAATCAATCAACCAATCAATCAATCGATCAATCAATCAATCGATCAATCAATCAATCAATCAATCATCAATGAATCAATCAATCAATCAATCAATCAATCACCATTCAATCAATCATCAATCAATCAATCAATCAATCAATTATTTGTAACAGATTGCTACCAGCTACAGTGTACATAGGAATGATGGCAATCAAGTCAGAACTTTTATTAGTTTTTGGCACAAAACTATTTTGGTCACATGCACGGAATAGTTGACAATACAGCACTCTTATAGTTATTAAGGTATACTTTGCAGGGCTGTTATTAAGGGATGTAACCGTAACACCTGTTACGGCTGAGTATGCTTGATTTTCCCTTGGTGCTATGGGTGAAATTGCCTGTTGTTGATAGAATTCAACCACAAAGTAACAAGTTTGCTACGGGTGTGAAGAACGAGGCTACAGGTGATGCAAAACTTAATAACAGCCCTGCTTTACTCCTGGGTATTGGATAACCAAATTCACTTAAAAATGATCATGAGAGCATATCATAAATTATTAACTTGTTTCACAGGCAACAAATTAATAAAATTAATAACCCAACTAACCACTGGGTGTAGTGTGGCCATTGTTGCTGCCACCATCATCATCATCATCATCATAGTCATCATCTAAAATTTAATCATTCATAACAATTCAAATTATAATAAACAATTATTTTCTGCACAATAAAAATGTTGTTTTTTGAAACTAAGAAAGCATTAGTCAATAGCATCTTGAATAGGAAAATCCTAAATTTGTATTAGATCTACTTTCAGCATGTGTTTACAAAACTTCAAAAACGAAACAGTACTTGTTTTACCATCTTGCACATTTATCACTTTACCTTGTCTAAAAACCTGTTTTTTCTATGAACTCTTCAGTTGCTAGTTGGTTGTTATATTTTATTTGAACTGGATTGAAACAATTCTTTGCATTCAGTTTTAGCGTATAATTTATGAATAAACCATCTTGGATGATCAATTTTCTCTATTTTTGTCTCAGTCTATATTATTAAAGTTACCAACATTTTTACAGTCGTCTCAATGAGAATATCAGGATAGATCAATGAAACATACCAGCTGAGTTGACATCCTTCTTTTGAGAAAGTATAGACACCGCATGCTTATAATACTTTTCTTCCTCTTCCTCTGCTAGCTCGGAGATATCACTGTAATCTGTAGCACCTGAATCTTTCTGAATCCAACCTGATTTAGACAGTAAAATATTAATATACCAACAGCATAGAATGGGAAAGAACATGAAATGAAAGACTGTACTAAAAGATGAAATCATTGAGACTTTGGTTTCTAAGATAAAAATACATAATTTTGATGAAATCTCCACAAAAAAATCCAAAATTCAAATAAATCAAAAATTGCACATGCTACTGGTAATTAACAGGTGTAAGTTATGAAAATCATGAAAGCCCCATGTCGCACTGCTCACCAGGACAATCAACTTCTGTCCTGTATGCACCTTTCTATTACCCAGAAAATAAAAACTAATAAAAGTAATAATTTATGGACAGCATGCTGGCAGGGCCATAGCTAATTATTATATAGCCACACTTTTGACATAGATGAGGCAAGATCTGTAATCAACAAAGATTCCAAAAGAAAACGTCAAAATCTAGAAGTTCTGAAAGCCTATTTGAAGCATTTTTCATAAGAGTAATCTTCAGAAAATCAATCTTCTTTAACTATTTTCCCAAATGAAGGAACTTTGCTTTTGTGTCAGGTCAAAATTTAGATCAGACAAGTGCCTTGTTTTGCCTCTTGCTGGCTGCGGCCCTGACCGGATGGAGCTTATAAATTATCAGAGAAACATTTCAAATTATAAGGCCAGAGAGTTCTTTTTGTATTTTTAACAAATTGCGACCAGATGGAGTAGCACAAGGCAATATTATGGAGTGTTTTAAGATGAGAATCCCGTATTTGATCATACTGTAGATTGTATAATTATTACATACTACTGTTTGCTTCACTCAGTGATGTTGAGTCTTGACTCTGGGAATTTCCCTCCTCTGCAATATCTTGAACAAGACTTCCCAAACCACTCAGAGAACTCAATTGGGAAAGATGGCGTCGAGATTCCTGAAGAAAGGTTACAACAAATTCTAGGAACCTCTTACAAATGAATTTACTAAGTTCTTTTATTTGTTTTTGCCAATTTTCTGACAGTAGACTTCAATTTATCAACCAATAAAATAATTATCTCTGAAATGTTAGCAGAATTGGTCCTCAAATCCCCATACACTCTTAAACATGCTGATTGGTTAAATTAAATGGCACAGAGAATAAAATACAGCGATTGAGGGAGGCGTGGTGGACAAATGGTTACGTGCTAGACTCTGGATCAAATGGTCTGGGTAGAACCATGGTCGGGTACTGCATTGTGTTCTTGGGCAAGACACTTTACTCTCACAGTGCCTCTCTTCACCCACGAGTATAAATGGGTACCACACATTTACTGCTGGGGGTAAGCCTGCAATGAACTAGCATCCCATCCAAAGGGGGGGAATAGAAATACTCTCTGTCTCTTCATGCTAAGGAAACCGGGATAAGCTCTTGTATATGATCTTGATCATCTTGTAAGCTGCATTTGTTGACATTTTTTGCACACACTATAAAAACATATTGCATCGGTCAGTAACAGCAGTTGACCATCCAGAGAAGTCAATTACCTCATCTAATATTTCTGTGTCTTCAAGTTCTCCTTTTTCATTGATGTTCCCGAATAAAAATCCAGTTAGATTCAGAGAACAGTCTTCGTCCTCCGAATCCGCCATGTTGGCGGCAGCGCGCTAAGATGTTTGGGAAAATTGCTACTGGTATCCAGTTTTCCCTCGTGGGCTCCCCCTTGGCCACCCAACAAACTTTTTTGACAAGTTAGCCAATCAGAGAGCGCGAATTTGTTTGAGTTGTCCCGCCTCCTTGTTAAAAGCGTGACAAGTTTCGTGAGAACAGCTTTGAAGATTTCTAGGACAAACAAATTCGTGCTCTCTGAGTGGTTAATTATAACTTGTCAAAAAGTTTCTTGGGTGGCCACAGTTAGGCGCCTCGCGCTATGACACTACGAGCCCGAGTTTTCTACGAGCGAATAGTCAACGAGGCCCAGCCGAGTTGACTATCGCTCGTAGAAAATGAGAGGGCGAGTAGTCTAATTGTTTTAGTAGAATTTCTAAAGGATTGCAGTCCAAAACCTACAATATTGTGCAATTTTGAGCCAAAATTCAAGAAAAACAACCGTTGAAAGAGCTACGCCCGCGCGATTGTTTTCTATCGGCGATTATAGTTCACCACTAAATTTTCTCCGATTCTGATTGGTCTAAATTGATCACGTGACGCGATAGTGTTCATCCGTTTTTCGGTAAAAAAATCAAACGCTATTTGGTTTATCTGTATTTCGAGGGTTTCTTACCTGATTTTCGTGTATTCGTACGTTTCGGCTTGCAGCAAAGAACTCAAGATGCTAGTTTATGAATGTGCGCGCGGAAGAAAATTTAGTGGTGAACAATAAAGACAATAGAGTGTTTGTCTCGGAACTATCGGTCTGATAGTTACCCCTTGGAAATTTGATGCTCTTAAAACTAGCATATTTGTCCTCGAAGCTTCGCTTCTCGGGCAAATATTTGTTTTAAGAACATCAAATTTCCGCGGGGCAACTATCAGCCGATAGTTCCTCGACAGAAACACTCTACTGTTTAAATAGAAAGCAGTGGGAGAACCAATCAGACTCGCGGATTTCCAATAGAACACAACTGAGTTTCTACTAAGAGGTGATAATTGTTTAAGTAGAGTTCTTAATATATTTACTGCAAATAATGATTTCCAGTTAACTCTGTACATATCAAATGTAGTATTAAAGTTCACGCTTTAGCGAAATTTTTGCGCGGACTTATAAACCTTTTGAAACTTGCAGCCTTGTAGGCGCGCTCATCGATTTATTTATTAATTTTGAAGTTTGATTACATGCTTGTCCAATTTGCAAATAATTGGATTAAAAAAATTCCTCGAACTGCCAAATTGGACTCGGCCTATGGCCTCATCCAATTTTGCAGTCCTCGGAATTTTTTCTCATCAAATTATTTTCAAATTGGACAACATGTAGTCCTATTACATATACTAATTATCTATTATCCGTTTACACTGGCTTGTTAACAGCTAACAGGCTGGCGCCGTTGGACTTCGCTCCGAATTTGGTCGATAGTCCATAAATAAATGAGTCTTAGCGTTGTCAGTTGTCATCCTTTAATTACTAACAAGGGTGTTTAATCCTATAAGCCCTGGCCAAGCTAGGTACGGGAAACATTCAGATTGTTCTTCATAGGGAGGGGGGGGGGGAGAGCTGCAGCCCCCCCTCCCCAAGTTTTGGGCAAATCAGATTTTTTGGGCAGCATGAGAAAATTTGGGCAAGGCAACTTGGGTGAATTTTTTGAGCAAATGGTTCACCGCCCCCCCCCCCCCCAGCAAAAATTGCCCGTACGCCTACGTTCTCCTTTGTTCTACACCTTTTCTATAAAACAAGGTCAAAGAATTTGATCCTACCTGGTGTCAAGAAATTGATTTCCGTTATTTTCTGGTGATTTCCGTTATTCGACATAATCTGTATGATTTAGTTTAAATGTTAGTTAATCTCTTGTTGATGAAGGTAAACGTGGTCTATTCTTTCCGAGGACTGTTATGACATGTACTTATGGAAGTATGGTAAATAACACAAACATAACTGCAAGGCTTATACTACGTGAAAAAGTTGACTTTGCGAGAAAACAACCCGACAAAAGCCGACAAGGCTGGGCTGCAACCGTCGACAGCTGTTTCGTTCTTATTGGAACACGTCAGCACGGTGTAGCAGTTCTATATGAAACCAGCCAAAGAGCCAGCTCAAATAAAATGCAACAAAACCCATGCTTTATCAAGCTCCGTACTCTGAACCTGCCCGCCCGCCCCCCAAGTCACGCGCTGCCACACCACGTGCTACAGGGAGAAAACAGGCAAAGTATTGAATTCTTGTCTCGCAAAGTCAAACTGTAGATGGATAAAACCACCTAAACATTGAAACGCATGGACAAAACCATGCTTAAAAGGCATAGCATATCGCATCTGTTAAGAACTACGGCCCCAAAAAATACTGTAAAGTAGACTTATGTATATGAGAAGCTTGGGTGAAAAAAGTGAGAAAGGCTTCATTATGTCTAGATCTGTGACTGACTTAACCTAAATGTTCTCGGAAAGAATTTGCGTTTTTTTTCAACAAGAGTCGAATCACCAATCATGAACGACATGTTAAACTGTAGTCCTACCCCGGGCCGAGTAACAACTTTCTCGTTTGAATTGAATAGTTTGTTACCCTTCACGAGGACAATGGAACAAACAACAGGAATAATGCCCCTAGCCCCCAAAACAATAGCAACTGCTACACTAGAGGACCAGTAGAACAATAGAACAAACAACAGGAACAATGCACCCAGACGCTAAAACAATAGAAACTGCTACACTAGAGGACAAGTAGAACAATAGAACAAACAACAGGAACAATGCCCCTAGCCCCCAAAACAATAGCAACTGCTACACTAGAGGACAAGTAGAACAATAGAACAAACAACAGGAACAATGCTCCTAGCCCCCAAAACAATTAGCAACTGCTAGACTAGAGGACAAGCTGAACAGTAGAACAAAGAACAGGAACAATGTCCCTCGCCCCAAAGCAATAACCAGTGCTGCACTAGAGGACTAGTAAAATTACTAACTTAGGAGAGCTGATACACAACCGCCTAACCCACCCTTACATGCTAGTGTATCGTCACTGTTGCTGGGGTTGGGATGGAAGATTAACATGTACGGCACTGAACGAAACCTTTTTACAACCAAAAAAGAAAATCAGTTGTTGAGTAGAACGGCTTTATACTCAGATAATGAATTATTTCACCGTACAACCAGGGGAGGAGGGGGAAGGTTGTGATGGGAATCTATGACAGCAAAACTACGTATGCATTTTAACGTGCTGATGTCATGTTGAGGAAACTTACAAATACAGGGTTCACGGACATGAAAATACTTGCCGACTTGTTGTTCAGGCTGTCATTGAATTGAAAAACTTTCTTGTTTAGAAAGAAAAACGTGACAGCTATACAGATCCCCATTTTGTAAAGGAAGTGTTTAATATTATAAATCACCCTTTGAAATTTTATCACAGCCACTCAGCCTGCAATGAAGGTCAAAAATAGTTGGGACACTTCTGAAAATGAGCATTCAATAGTACAAGAGATCAACTTGGGATTTAAAAAATGGGTTCTCCATGTTCCCAAGTCCCCCCTCCCCCCCCCAAGCCCCCCTCCTCCCAAGCAATGTTGACAAACATATATGCCCTGAACTTGCTGTGTGGGGTAGTCAATTGTCAACATTGCTTGTGGGGGAGGGGGGGCTGGCAGTCATTTTGCCCATTGTTGCGCCACGTGTCCCACCATTTATGTCCCGCATTGTGTATAGAGACCATTGCCGGACACACATTAAATCTAAAGAAGACTAATGAAAAAACTAATGAAATCTAATAAAGTACACATGTAAATTGTCGATTTGATAAATTCCGACTATAACCTAGTTGGCCTTCCTTATCTATTTGACGAAGGCTTCTAACGTTATTGTTTTAACTCAGTAACTCGTAATGAGTATAACATGTGTGTTTCTATGGATATAAGCCAACTAAATTTTTCCCTGCATAAAGAGATAAATTATCAAAAGCGGCATGTGACTAAGATTTTATCCTTTTTCTCACACAGGATATATTGTAACTGTCGGCGCGAACTGCACCAAACCACAAGCACTGGACCACACCCATGGAATTAAGATTATCGCACGCCAAAATTAAAGCATCATATTTCATTTTTACTTTAACTAATAATAAGTTTTCCTTTCTTGGAGGAAATGAATTTTTAATTACCGATAATGTCTTCTCGTTAGCAACAGAGTTCCACATTTAATCTATCCTTAATTACACGCAAAATCACAAAGACAAAATTGCTTTAAAAGGCAGTAAAATAGGTCGTACTTCAGCTCAGCTTTTAAATTCAGTAGTTTTATCTCTGAAATTCCAATAATTCGATCGACCGTCCTACACTATATTCTATATTGTATATTTCTTACTTTATGTCACACATAAACCAACACACAAATGCAAGGTTATAAAACGACCAGAAAAAATCCGGCCTTGCCCCAAGTAACACGCTAGGTCAACTGTAAGAGAAAAATGTTCTATTCGATTCCGTTTTTATGAAATTATTTAGCAAAAGTCAAAGACAGTTGAGTAGTCTTATCTCTTCTGCATGCATAAGAGTTGTAAACTATTCCAAGGAAAAATAATGATAAACATACCAAACATTCAATCCGGCATCAAAGAGACCCTTGCGCTGAGTCAAACAAAACTAAAACAATAAACTTCCAGCTTATGTCATTTAGAGTTTATTTTAGCAGCATTTTCCTTCAACAAACCGTCCATTACGCTGGGTGTTAATCGACAGGCCTATTATATTATAAATCCGTGTACAGCACTGGTTGTCGAATAATGTCAAATGTGGGAATTAAAAGATTAAAAATTTCGTTTCTTGAGGCAACCCCGCAAAGATAATCCGAAATACAAGCAAGATTAATGCTCAAAAGCGCTATTACCATGACATTACTTTGTCAAATTTGGTTTTACAATGCACTTCTTGTTTTGATACAAAGCACCGCTATTAAAAACTAATAAAATTAAAGCTGCTGAACATGGCGCCACGTATCCTAACAACTTTATAATGATTTGAACACCCTCGTTCATATATACCTTTATTCACTTAAAATTTCAAAAACAGTAGCTCACAAGCTCTTTAACCCGCTACTAATAACTGCGTTGCAGGGCTCAGAAACTTTGATTATCCTTCATGCCAGTGTAGCAGCTATCAGGAGGAAAAGTGTTTGTGATATCAGCAAGAAACACTGAGTTGACTTCTCAACAACCCTTGGTCGTCTCTCTCAACACCGGTGGATATTTCTATCAAACTGGTAACTATTTCAGTCGAGTAATTTTTGTCTATTTATACGCTTAATCCTTGATTCAATATCTGTCATTCATGTCTGTTGGGTTATTGTCCGGTTTTCGCGGCTTGTGTCGATGCACGTGATGAATTCCTATGAGTTAGAAGCAGTAACAGCGATGCACATATGGAGAACACATTGAGTTCTGTCTCTGCACTTTCATTAAATCAAGTGCTATTATAACCTCTACAACAAATTAAAATTCGCTTTATTTGCAATTATCCTGCGTTGACCAGCCTTCAGAACACCTAGCTTTTAATGTGGTATTTCTGAACATTTTGCAACAATTTCCCTTCACACATGTTGGCCATGAACACTCGAAAACTCGCGCGCGGTTTTATATTTCTGTCGCGCGATTCAAGGTGCGCACAAATTCACGGGACCAAACTAGCTGTTGCATAACTGCCACAGACTTCGGGGATACCTGTTCGGTAAGAAAGTTTTAAGCTTTGTATTTCTTTAGTTTTTTCTAAAAGTAACCAAACCCAGCGTGAGTTATTTGAAAGACAAAACTAGACGAAATATTTCTTTGTGCGCGGTTACTCGCGAGGAATATAAAATAATTTCATAATAAGTTTCGCGCCCGGGCGGGGTTTCTTAACCTTTGATATCTTTGCATCTACGGCAGTTTTTATATCTTCGTTTGAATTGATCATTGCGTCTAAGATACCGACATTGCGGAATCTTAAAGCCTTATCAGTCGAGCTTGGAACCTCTTAAGGGAAAATGATCTTGACACCTTTATTAGTCTTTTATTTGACGTTTAAATCATCAAAGCTCCTCGAGGTTGCCGAGCGCTGGATGCGGAATCTTTGACTTGACTGTGACCCAGGTAAGCTAAACAATTTAGAATTCGCACGAATTAAAACCCGACGCTTTCCTCTCGCTTTGTTTGGGACTACTTATATATTGCTTATGACAATTTCACGGTAAACACATTAAAATTCCTACAAGCACCAACAATGACTAGTCAAGATCAGTGATTCGCACATAACTGAAGTCAGGAGAAGGCGAGGCGAGGGATTCCAGTTTTCGCTAAATATCGGCCAAAATTAAAGTTCGCTTATCAAGATTTCAGCGTTTAACTGTTTTTACTTTTGCATGGGTTAACTGTGAATAATGGCTGTTTCCCATTAGTCCAACCGCAATTGAACAAACAATTACCTCGGGATTTCCGTTTCTTCTCATGATCAATTCCGGACCTGGTGCCGTCGGAACGCTGCGGAGCTGTCCAAGACAGACTCACACGCAACCGCTGCAGCCATGTTTGCCGATAATTAAATAAATCGATTCAAGGAAACACAGGTCAAACTCGCTAAACAACCCTTCCAAAGGGTTCGGAGGCAAGGAAGCACCGTAAAGATCGACTGAGTTTTATGCGAACAACTGAAATCTTTACAACTTATAGCAAACGATAAGCTGTGAAAAAAATCGTTTTACGTTAATCGCATTCATTCAGCTCTTTAAGCTTGCTGTTATTGAAGTCAATTCACAGACTTGTCTTATTTTGTCAACACTTTCATTGATATACTTTTTATCGACTAGAATTCTGCGGGATTATTGAAACAGCACGCGCAGCAAACCCGCCGTTACATTTTGATGAGAAATCTCTGTTTTTGTCATTATGGTTTCTACAACCCTTACGCAAACATGAACTTGTATAAAATTACGGCCAAATTACTTTTCCTGTTGTTGGTTTAAATTGAAACAATATGTGAATAACAAACATAACAAGTCGTATTTATTTCCGAAATGACATCAAATATGTTCACTACTTTAACTTTACCATTCTTCACTATTTCTGTAAGTATATGTACGTAAAACGTTAGTAAGTTTCCTTGGCTCAAGTTCCCGCGCGCGAAGCTCGAGAAACACGGGATAGCCGGAAACACAAATACCTTATTCCAGTTGTTAAACCTCATGCCATGAACTTTAGCCTTGCTAAACCAATCCAAATGATTGCAGTAGACTAAGAAAATATTTTCAAGCATTAACCATCGATTAATTTTCCATTTTAAGGCTGCATACTGAGGCGCGCGGAAATACTTTTTAACGTTTGAAGCTAACAACAATCAACGACTGCACACCTGCAATGCATTCGTGAATGTCCCCCAGCCTCGGGAATTCAAACATTTTTGCGAAACGTCGCACACGTTTCCCGTCAACCATACGAAATGACTGGCGAAAATCCAGTGAATTTGAACAAGATTGACAAGCATCTGTTTATTTTTATTTTAATTCTTTTTTTTTTTTTTTAACGATGTGCCTGTTAAGAACCTTTACCGTTTGAAAGGATAATCCCGGAATAAAAGATGATTTGAGGAAAAAAAAAGCAACAACGCAGCGCCTGAACTACTAATATTTCAGCGTCCAATTCTTCCCCCATGTGTGTAATTGTTGGTGTAACCTTAACAGAAGGGCGAGGGGAGTGTGGAAACCCGCGGGACGCCGCGCGGGATCGGAATCGGAGCCGAGGTGAAAGAAGAGCGCTAGTGCGTGTAAAAAACAACTTTATTTAAACACGAAGAATCATCAGTTAAGCTAAAAGTTAAAAACTAAAACTCATTGCAACTGTTTTACATGATTGCCGTGCGGGAATCCGATATCTCAGATACCTTCTTAATACCCCTTTTAAACTGCCCAATAGAACCAACGCTTTTTAAATCCTGGGGCAAGTTATTCTACAAACAAGCCAGTATTTGGTTTGGGCAGCGAAAGTTTACCTCAATTCAAGATCATTACTCTGGTCCCAGATCTCTTTCTTTTTCTTTTGAAGCTAGGTTTCTGGAAGCAGGGTAGGAACTCATGCCACAAAGTGGGGTTATTGCTTCACAGGGCGTTTTTGTAAACCATTTAATTAACAAGGTCTCATAGATTTAACAGGGATAAGAAGAAGACATGTTGACATAAAACGATTATTAAAAGAATCATGATAAAATCAAGACGTTTATTGCCATGGCGCGCCAGTGCAAATCAAAGGCAGGCTAGAAAAAAAAGAATGATATTCATAGTGATAATGCTATTTTGGTGTCTCTTTGCGGCAGAAGACTTTTTTAACAATTCTTTATTGTGGAAAGCAAGGATACCCAGTGCCAGAGTTTTTGCCTCTCTGCGTGAAAGATGTCCTTATGAAAACCTAATCCTAATTTCTGCTCGACCCAAATTTGGTAACAATATGATCACCATTTATGTCAGCTCTGTGTAGATAAACACGTTTAACGCGTCTAAATGTGAAAGTAAGCCGTTTTACAGGCCCGAATTAAACGTATTATGCTGAATGCTTCCGGCTCAATTCAACACAGGTATTTAGCAACGTAATAACGCGCGCATGCTAGCCATAATTGTATTTTATTATTGGAGAAAGAGCTATGTTTGTTACTTTTCATCCAACCAAAGAGCGTTAGCGTCGTCGGAGTTGTCCCTTCAAGTTCTTTGGGGATTGACCCCTTGTCTGATTCAATAGCAGATAGCCTCCTCGCCCGGCATCCTCGCATTCGCCTTGGGCCATGCAAGGTAATTATAAACATTTATACATGTGTTCTTTATAAATAAATTCGTTACTGCTGAAGCTTGCGACATAATGTGCAAAAGGTGAATTTTATCAACTGGCAGGATGAACAGCTGGTTTGCTGGTATGATTAAGAACTTGAACTCGGGACGAACGAGAACAAATTCACTCTGAGCCAGTGCTCGTGGCAGTGAGGGTCCCCTATACTTTTTTCGTGACGCGGGAATGGGTATTTTTGCTTTGCGTGAAGCGTGAATAAGGATTTAATTTTTCCGTGATTCGTGAATCTATATTTTTCCGTCCTCGGGAAACTGGTTTTCTATTTTTTCGTGATCCGTGAAATATGCATTTTCTTAGACGTGATTTGTGGGAATAATTTGCGGGAATAATTTTTCACTTTTTGGAGGTTTTAGCACCATTAAAGCTCATAAAAGATTTAAAAAGCTCACGGTCTGCCCATTCTGGATGGAGGACTGAGAACTAACCACAGCGACAGTGGACCAGGAGGGCCTAGTGTTAATATGTCTTTTGGTTGCTTTTTTTACGACGACGAAAGTCTGAAATTACCAAAAGATGGCACATTCAGTAATGTGAGGTAAAATGTTTAAATACCGGTACATTTTTGTAATGATTGTATTTGTATGTTTTGCGAACCGTAAAAAGAATTTTTATTTCTGTGTGACACATGATTTAGCCTTTGCATTTTAACGTGAAACGTGATTGCTTGCCTTTTTCCGTGAACTGCTTCCGAATTTTTCGTGATGCGTGAAAAGGCCAATTACTTTCGCGTGAAACTGTTTTCAGAAGAGGTATAGGGGACTCTCGGCAGTGGGGAGGACCCGCGGGATTCCCGGATCGGCCACGCAACCTTGCAGCTGACTGAATTTAACAAGGGGTTCGCGGGACGAAAACAAAATCCAAAGCAGATGAATCTAGGAAGACAGATAATGGCTCAACAAGTTTTTGTGTTTTTTGCCATTTAACTAGGTATAAAATCCTCGATTGGCCAATCAAAGAAAAGATAAACGATATAAAGTTAACGATTTTCATAAGGACAACCGGTCAGGTACAAGTAAAACCGCATAGTCAGTAATTTACAAAGATGGTTCTCTGTGCTTTCGGCCTTCTTGTCTGCCTGGTTTGTTGGCTCAGGCCAGGGATTTATATGCTTATTAAGTCCACTCCGATATAACAAATGGCTCAGTCAATGCAGATCCTTTTTTTTTTCTTTCAGTTACACTTTTAATTTTTTAAATATTTCGGAGTTGTATTGATCTTCCGGAACAAGATGCTTCCGGATTTGTAACAAATTTGGAACGTTTTAATTTATTCCCGTTTCTCGTTTTCGGTCCGTGGTATAGAAGCTATTAATAATCAAGCTTTATCACGTATGAGGAACTAAGCACTTATAGACTCGTAACGCATTCAAACTTCAATGCTCTCTCAGTTATAACTTTCCGGAAAGTTAAAAATATAATTGAAATAATCGGGAAAGCTGTACGAAAAAAAATGCCGAATTCGTTTTCATGTTGTACAGAGCTCGAGGTAAGGTCGGGTAGGAAAGATTACTGGGCCTTTAGAGATCACCTAGCTCCCATCTGATTTACAGATCAACCCAAAGTTTGTCAACTCTTGATATTTGGCATCAAGAACTGACAGACGGAAATTCCTTTGAAACTACTTGAAAATGCACCTAAAATTAGATAGTAGAATGCCTTCATTTGAAAATGTAGCACATTTTACTGAGTTGAACATAGCGATATCTGGCGTTTGCATCACCTTTTGAATTGGTTACATATTGGCTGACGAAAAACAATGAGATCAGAATTTTACGTCAGCTGAAAATATTTCGTATTGCAAAGGGTGATACTTTTACCTTGAAATTGTGTTTGTATATTAAATGTCAAAAATAATGTTCAAATCAATCGCACAGTTATAATAATAGTAACAATCTTAAAACCGAGAATATTGAAATACCCGAATAGTTTTCAAAAGGGCCCAGGATAAAAATGGTGTATTATAAATAACTCCGTAAAAGTTCGCAATTCTGACATATTTGTTTATTAACGGAAGAAAGTTCTTGCTTTAATACATGGTATGCAAAACATGCCGGCTATCGTCATATTTATTTGTCCAAATCAAATATCAAGAGTTGAATAACTTCGAGGAGGTCTTTGATCATCACGATATATCACGCTCTACCAAGGTAAGACCAGTCAAGCGTTCTGCTTTATGATCAAAGTACCAAATTTTCCTTCTAGACTGCCACATAACTACTGTGATACTAGTTATGAGAATTTGATGTTCTTAGCGTCAATTTCCTTTTATTATAACTCAATAAACTGCAAACGCCTGTTTATTAACATCCTGCTTGATTGAACGTTGGATCTCACTGGAGATCTAATCAGCCAAACCTGAAAAGTAACTAAACGATTAGAAGTCAAAGACTATACAACAACAACATAAAAAAATGGTGAACAAAAAATGGCAAAAGTATGTCTTATCAACGATATATGCTTATCTATGCAAAAAAACGATAGACTGATCCCCACGGCGAAGAGAAGAAATTAAAACAAAAATAAAATCACATTAAAACAAGTACAATGTGATTTTATTTCTGTTTTAATTTCGTCTCTTCGCCGTGGGGATCAGTCTGCCGTTTTTTGCATAGTATCTTTCGATTTTAACTGATCCAGGTCTACAAAGATCCGGCACCATTCCGCATTGGTTTGTCGTTGTGGTCTTGCCGATATTAGAAGATTTGTATGCTTATCTATCTTATCCTGCTCGAACATTATAATACAGCCTCAAGCTGTTCTTAATATGTTCTTAAATTCTGTCTTCAAATTATACACTGAATTGCACAACTGACTAACAATTAATTCCATCCTCTCAAATCAAGGGACTGGTCATTAATTACAAGGGAGTTGCTGGTACAGATAATGGTTATCCTGACCCAATAACTTTTAATGTATTTCCTTATATACAAGAACCAGTTGAATTTATGAGGCTGAATTGGTTCTTATGTATATCAGTGGTATTCTTTTTACCAAATTTCAGACTGGAGGTTCTTAATCGATCCACTTGTTCTTTTATGCAGATTTTTGCCAACCCCCCCACTCCCCCTCCCCACAGAAGGTAAAAACCTGTTTTTGACAATCCTGTTAAGTCTATGATATTTGACTGAGAGTTTGAGCAACCAAAAAAAGATTTATTCCAGAAAGATTTATTTTTACTCTGGAGAACGACATAATTGACGTGCTTGAGTTATTGGCAATTGAAGATAATCTGTTTGGGTTCGCACGGCTACAACATTTTTTCCGCCGAAATGACACTTGCTTCGTACTCGTAGTCAAAATTATAATAGAAATCTGGTCTCCATTGAGCGGGAACAACAAAATAGTCTATAAAGGTGAGTTAGTTAGTAAGATTCATATTTCTTCAGAAGCAAACATACCAAAACCTAAAACCCGCCCGCGAGTATCTTGCGCATTAATCGTGGGGTCTAGCTGCAACTGTAGATGGATAATTCAGAGACCGAGCAAACCGTCGAATATCATGATACACAAAGAGAAAAACACTTGACCTGAGAATTAGGGACGAGCAAAGCTTGTCCCATTCAGGGCCTACCAAAGTTGAAGTTGATTAATTGCTAGGGCGCCGCCATCTTGGAAATCAGTATCCTAGATGATGACAAGGTGGACAGTGGACGTTGGACTGCGAGAGATATCGGAATGATCTTGTTCTGAGAGCCTTTATTCTTAGTGGCCAGCGGCAGTGCTCACTATCAATACCAACCTGGTTTCCAGGTATACTCTACTTGCTAGCCGCCATCTTGAGAGCGGAGTGGACCCTGGGAACGACGTTGCCATGTCATGCCTTATACAATCACAACTATTAGTAAAAAAAAAGCAAAATATCTTTTGCATGTAGTTGCAGCACGGCACAATCCTGCAGCATCATGTCCGTTTATTAATATGCAAAGTATGTTACAATTTCAGTGTAATTTTGCAGCAGAAATTTGCATTGATGTGTTAAAAAACTTATATCAAGCTGATTTCAGCGTGCAGTACACTGTTACACCTTTTCTGTTTTTGCTCGGTTGCTGTAAAAAAAAACGGTCACCAAGCGTTACTCGTGGTAAATCATCCACCGTAAGTATTCAATCGACAACTGGCAGATTTGATAATTTAAAGGATTTCATTAATCAGGGAAAATGGTCGCCGTATAAGAAACGTAACAGACATTATATAGTAATAATTTGGGTCATGTAGAAGCAAGCAAGCGATGAAATTAAACCGAGTAAGGCTACTTCAGTTATACTGGTTGGGGACGCGGAGACAATTAGCTATGTGGAAACGAAAGTATAAGTTTGCTGCATGCGCTGTTTATTTTTCGTTGCTAAGGCACTGATATTAAATTGACCAATTTCATACAGACATTGATTAAGGGATAACAAATTTCTAGTCCATTCCAAAAGCCGCCTGACCTTTAGTCTATATATCAGAAGTAAATCAGTTTCCTCCAGACTTCTCGCTGATTTCCCTCGATGACATAACGAGTTGAGGTGAAAAATAGTGCTTTAATGTTGAAGGATCACTTTTCCGTCTATACAAGGCGCTATGTATACTTATTATCATGAAACTAAGAGGTTTCGGAAATAGGCAAGGACGCGGTGGCAGAGCTCAAAGCCAATATGTTATCGACAGACCATTAATATAACTGGACTTCTGACCATATCAGCCAAAGATGTCTGTCTTTTAAACAAGAAATGCAATAATTTACTTATACGTGTCAAGAGGAGTCATTTCCGTAAACTCCATTCTTTAGAGTCGACGACGGATTCTGCTTTCGTTGTGGCATAATTTTTTTGAAAACGTGTGAGTCAAGAAAAAAAATTTCCATGGTCAATAATATAACGGACCGTCTCTTACCAGCTCACCATGTCAACGAAACAGCGACAATATTTTTTAAAATAAATTAAATCAGTGTAAACGTTCTAAATTTTAATAATAAAGACTATAAAATTACAGAAAGTCATGTAATGAATTATTATCAGACCAGGAAAAGCCGCCGTTATTCCTTAATTAACTTTTCAGTTTTTTTTTCACTTAGTAAAATAATCGATGTTTATTGAAGGAAATATTTTTAATTTTCAGTGAGATTGATTAATTGTAATTATCCAATCATTTTTCGGAGTCCAGTAACCAAATTGTCGGGGAATTTAAGGCACGTTGCAGCACTCGAGTACTTTCGCCTTTCTGTCGTTAGTTTTGCGGTTAAAAGAGCATTTTTCAGCCGATTGCTTTTATAATGTTTCGTGACTGCGACAGCACTTAACGTTCCTCTCTACGCTAAAATTGGTGCCTTTTTGGAAAGAGAATAAGGCGTGTGCGATCAGCGCATGATATCACAACAGGTCACTGAAGTCGGTGGCTTATGTTTGTAGAAAGATTCGAGTGCGGAAAACAAGAGTTTTGATCTTTACGGCATAACACACTGTCTCGAAGGAACAGGGAAAAAGACTGCCATCTTACGGGCTGGAATTCTCGAATGAAATCAGGTATGTTCAGGCAATTCAAAGATTTGTAACACAAATCGTTATCGTCATTATCGTTGTCATCAGACGCGGCCAGTAGGAAACAAAAACTTCCGTTACTTCGATAAATTCGAAAGATGTTTCATCATCGATGGTGCTTACCGAAGTTAGCCTAACTTTTGCAATCTGTTGTTTATAACGGGGGGTGACAGCACTAACAAACGCTGTTTGAGAAGTACCGTGTGTAAATAAAAGTCCTCCCGAAAATCTGGAATATCATCCCTAATATTTGGGAGAAATTCCCCCAAAAATCTCAAAATTCAAGAAATTTTAACTTCATTACTTTGTCTTCCGATTCCCGGCAAGTCTTCAGATTCCCGGAAGAAATTTGTTTTTCTCCCGTTTCCCCCCCCCCCCCCCTTTTCTTCTTAGAGTTGACACTACCCGTGTTTATAATTCATCTAGTTCTTCAATCTGAATCACCCTTGTTGCCTCAGTTGTTGGTTTATTGTTGCCTTTTCCCAGTAAACATTATGCTGGTATATGTCGAGTTTTCTTCGATTTGAATATAATCTTGTGCATGAAAACTTGTAGCTGCTACAGAAAACTTTTGGCTTCGTCCAGCGTTTATCATTATTTCAGATTCTTTTTACATAGAACTGAAAAGGCTACATTGTCCCCGGCACAATGTCAGTGCTTTTTATGTTCAGATATATTGTGTTGGCACTGAGATGAATTGTTTCACTTATAAGTTCGTTGCCGAATATTGGATTTGCACTGCAGATGAAAAACTCCAGACGAAACACTTGTGTATAAGGCTGAGCATCCTTTGTTTCCTAAGCGATGTTCCTGAGAAAACATGTCGTTCTGCAGTTATCTGCTGCTGCACCGATGGAGTCTGCATCAACGAGTCTCAGTTCAAGAACTGTTTACACAGATAAAGCACGTTCCGTGAAATTTAGGCTTTTGAGAAAATGTTAATCTTGGTATAATCCGAGAATTATTTCTACATGGTATCACTTTACGGGAGAAATCAGGATTTTTTACGCCATCTGGTTTTCGTGATTAATAATCAATTGAACAGCAAGAAGTCGGCGGCTTCGTGGTTCTATTTATGAAAGATTATTACAGTAGTTCAGTGCACAACAAATGAAATACAGGTTTCCGTGGAGTCGAGCCTTTTGACTGAAAAAGACGGCGACCGGAAACTGATCGAATTCCTTGTCTTTTGGCGCTCCTCCCCTCTCTCCAGGCCTCTCTCCTCGCCTCTCTCCATGCGCATGGACTCAAAGGCAATGGAAAGGTCATGGGCGTATACTTTGCAAATTTGCCGCGAAAGGAAATAGAAAGGATAAAAGCAAGAACGAAGAGAACATCGTTTTGATACCAGTTTAGGCCTTTTGACTCTCTTCTGTCGAGAGACCCTGGGAACGAGATCGCTCAAAACATAGTATTAGAGCTTTTCAAGATTGAGAGCAAGGCGAAAACTAGGCTCGATTACCAGCCGGATTCAAGAGAGCGGCGGAAATCGAGCCTAGGCGAAAACGAAACAGCTTGTAACTCGGGCAAACAATTCAGAAATTGAATGACTCCACTGTGAACTAAACCGACCGTTCACTAAAAGTTAATTGTTTGGTCAGTCAGCAACTTAAAGGCTTGGAGAAAGCGGCTTCTTTTAATGTCAACGAACGCTCAATACCTGTTATCAAGCATGATTAATTTAGGATATTTTAAAATTTGCGAGTGTAAAAGTGTGTAAAACTTGAAGTGGAGCAATCAGGCACTTTTTCACGTTTTATACGAGGATTACAAACATTTCGTTTCATGTCTTGTTAAAATAGGAACGGAATCCAAAGTTCACTTTTCGATACAGTTTAGTACAAATATCTTGGAAATAAATCTACAGTAATCAGATTACGGTATTTTGAGAAGTGACGTCATTTGAAGATTTGTTTCGGCCAAAAATAACTGTTAGAACAATATTCCGCTAATAATACAAAGATTTTTTTATAATTGCGTGGAATGCACTTGTTATATCTCCCGCGTTTTTCTGGTAAAACTCATCGATGCTGCGTATAACTTCTTGTTTTTAACATCCCACTCTGACAAGGACAATCATTGAACAGAGCATCCTAGACTCTCTAGATGGTTTTTAGTTTGAGTCATCTTGAACCAAATGGCAATAAATTTGACAACCACTCATGCATCAGGTGAGCTGAAACAAGATTATGTGGGAAGCGTAAATTTTTGCTTGTTTTATTTCAGACTTATAGAGTTTTTGTCGAGAACCATAAATATTCCCGTGGCATTGCCAAGTCACATTTTATATGGCATAGGAGAGTCTGACAGTGCACTGGCTGATAAGCTATCTGTTGATGAATTCGAAATTTTGCATTCGTGACTAACTTCAGCACTCTTCAGAGAAACAATTTCCGTCGTTTAATTGTCACTAGTTGCGGAGATTGATTGAGAATTTTTTTCGAGAAGGTGACACATTATCGATCTACCCAAAGGAAAGCCACAAGAGAAAAAAGTCTGATTTAGCTTTACGATTTGACCAATGAAACTGCTCTTTTCACAACGTTTAAAAGAAGTCTTTTATAGATTAGAAGCGATAACTTAAATCCCCCAAGTGCGGGGTTCTGCGTTACAGAAAATTGTTGCAGCAATATTTGCCTCGCCGCCTCGCCGAGCTGGCTCATGCAGAGAATACTGCTTCAGGATTGTCTCTCTATCGTGGTAGGTGGTCCGTGGAAAGAAAAAAAAATGGTGCTTTAAATGTCTCTTTCGATTCAAATTATTTCTCTCTCTTTGGCTTAAAAAAGCGTTCCCCCTCTAGCCAAGAGGTCAAGTCGCGCATAGTGCTTTCTTTATGCTGGAAATCTAATCTTTCAATTTTGTGACAATGAAGTTGTTTGCGTCCAACTGTATTTCGTTTGTCAGACGTAAATTGATAGCCACTCATGTGGGTCCAAACGCACGCCCCCTTGGGGACAGAAAACATTATAACTGACTAAATGTCCGCCGTTTAGTTCCGGGAAGACGTGATTTGCGAGCACTCTCCCACAGGAAAATTTCCTGAGAAGGACAGAAATTTAAGGAAGCACAATAGAAATGCTAACAGGATTGCAAATTCCTCGTTTTCCTCCGTGGAATAACGCTTATTTACTTGAGGGCAGCGAGGAATTTATACAATTTATTTGTTTGGTCACGTGCCTTTGAAAAACACCTCCCACTTGTGTTGTTAGGCTGATGCGCGTCACTAATGATTGACAGATACGATCTTTGCGGCGACTTTTTTTGCATGAACTTATAAAAGTGGAAAGTGATTCACTCGTAATATTCGCTTAGAAACGCGATTTTCGCATTTTTGATGTTACAGGGAAGTCTAAGAGATATCGTTGTCCGAATCTGTAGCGTGTAACATTGGAAAGGAGAGATACTTTTGCTGAAGTTAGAATACAGAATGCCGAAGACTGGTAAACTTTCGTATTGTGTCCGTGTAACGCACTAACGGTTTGTGTATTTCCATGATTCGTCTGTAGTGACTCTAGACTTTGCGACTATGGCTGCTCTCAAGTGTGGAACTGCCGTTCGTCGTTCGCTATTATGACAACTGAAATTCTCACGGAATTGACTGAACTTCTAAACCATGGTTAAAGAAACCCTCGTCGGAAAATCGAGGGACAGAGTTCGACATGGAACATTGCTATTTATGTTTGTGTGTTTGTGTGCAGCAAATTCATCCGTTTATGCTCTACAATACAGTTTTCATGTCCAAGAAGAATTATCACCGGGTGCTTTCGTAGGAAATATTAGTACTTCACGTGGAGTATCGTACACATTTGAAGGGAGTCCATCGCGATTTTCCCTAAACACTGGAGTGATAACCACAGCTTCGCGAATCGATCGGGATAGTTTGAACTCAAATCCGATTAATTTGCGAATTCGAACTTCGTCCTCACCACCTTCTATCGATGTGATTGTTCATGTTGACGACATAAACGATAATCCTCCAGAATTTCCTTCGTCCGATTTTCCTGTCAGTATTTTCGAAAATGTAGCAAATGACAGCGTGTATTCGATCGACCCGGCGTCTGACAGAGACGCTGCAGAAAATGGCACTATTGATTATGCTATCATTTCCGGCAACAGCGCAGGGAAATTTAGACTCGGTCGGAACTCTACCGAATGCAGTGGCTATCATTTGTGTATTATCACTCAAGGAAGTCTTGATCGAGAAGATGTGTCTGTTTATGAAGTGAACGTCTCTGCAAGTGATCGAGGAAAACCTTCTCTGCATGCCTATTGTTTAGTGAATATTACAATCGTGGATTTGAACGACAACAGCCCAGTGTTTACAAGAAACTTGTACAATGATTCTGTGGATGAGAACACTCCTGCTGGTATGGAGATCTTAGCTGTGACTGCAACAGACAAGGATCACGGTCCGAACGGGAAAATAATTTATTATTTCAATGATCCGGACGGTGATTCGAAAGTGTTCGATTTGAACTCAACCACGGGGATGATAAGAACTCGACGTGCCCTCGATTACGAGACGAAACAGTATTACACGTTTGATGTTCTTGCTAGAGATCAGCCGGAAGGTGTGCAGCCGAAGAGCAGCAGAACCAAAGTGGAAATAAATGTACGAGATGTCAATGATCACAAACCGCAAATACAAGTTTTTTATGCAAATCCTAGTGTAATTCCTGCAGAAGTATCTGAAAGTGCTTCTGTCGGTACATTTGTAGCAACTGTCATTGTGAAAGATCTTGACGACCCTTCTGGTCCAAATGGCAACATCACTATGTCTGTTTCCAATGCAAATGGCAGTTTTAGCTTGGCTTTCATATCTTTTGTGCCACAGTCAGGTTACATTTATCGACTTCAAACTGCTATACATTTGGATCGCGAAAGATTTGCATCTTACAACATTACAGTGATTGCTAAAGATGGAGGAAGTCCCAGTCTTAATTCATCAGTTCAAGTTTTTGTGTCGGTTATAGATGTCAATGATGAAGCTCCAACATTCACCAGGCAAAGTTACTCGGCATCCATTAGTGAAATTGCCCAGAATGGAAGCACTGTGTATCAAATTAAAGCTTTTGATTCTGACACAGGGGTCAATGGTAAAATTTCCTACTCAATCCTAAGTGGTAATGCAGTACACTGGTTTCAGATCAACTCTTTGTCTGGCCTTATCACAACCGCTAGTCCTCTAGACAGGGAATATTTGCAGCAGGTTTCTTTGACTGTACTTGCCAAGGACAGTGGTGTACCGCCACTTAACAGCACCACAGTGGTGACCGTAACAATCGATGATTTCAATGACAATCGACCAACATTTTCTCAAGATATCTACAATGAAACACTGGCTGAGAACTTAAATCCTGGAACTATCATCATTACACTGCATGCTAGAGATAACGACACTGGTGATAATGGCAATGTGACATACATGATTGATTCCTCCTCTAAAGAAATATTGGATACTTTTGGCATTGCACCTTGGACTGGTGTCTTGACTACAAAGGTAAAACTTGATCGTGAAATCAAGAGTTTCTTCACTATACCCATCAAGGCTACTGATCACGGAAATCCGCCACTGTCATCAAGAACTTTTGTGCATTTGCATGTTACTGATGTGAATGATAATCCCCCAAAATTTTACCCTGTCACCTATGTTGCAAGTGTGTTAACAAATACGCAACCAAGAGTTATAACCCAAGTTACAGCAACTGATGCAGATGCGGGAACTAATGGAAAGATAATATATGTCATTGCGAGTGCAGATTATGGAAAATTCTCTATTGATAACTCCACTGGGGAAATAAAAGCCCTATCTCTGCTTGACAGTCAAGTGCGAGGTTTTTACAAGATGAATATTACTGCTCAAGACATGGGTGGTTTATATGCAGAACAACTGGCCACTGTGGAGGTAACTGTGCAAGGGCAATCTGACAACCCTCCCGAGTTTGAATACAACGTCTACAACTTCTCAGTGTATGAAAATGTTCCCTCTGGCACGTATGTTGGAAAAGTTATTGCTTCTACAAAAGCTAACAACAACAGCATTCAGTACTCCATAGTTTCAGGTGATCCGTATAATTTATTCATCGTTGATGGTGCTGGTGGAATTATAATGGTGGATGGACGCATAGACAGAGAAGTGAAAGACAGATACTCCTTAAGTGTTTTAGCTAAGGTGGGAACAGCACGCCCCTTGTCTGCAACTACATCAGTGAACATAGACATCCTGGACAGAAATGACAATCCTCCAGATTTCAAAAGTTCTAGTGTAAAGGTCACCATTGATGCTACCTGGCCTGTTGGCAAGAGCATTTATCTGGCTTCTGCTTCGGACAAAGATGCTGGTCTGAATGGGATGGTACATTATGAGTTGACATCTGATGGCAATGGCCTTTTTAAAGTGAACATGACATCGGGGATGGTTTCATTGGCTAGGACGATAACCAGTATTGATGATTTTGTTTATATGCTTCAAGTGTTTGCATCTGATCAGGGGGCCCCTCCTCTTCATGCTGCATTTATATTAACTGTGAATATTGTTACCAATCACCCACCAAGTTTTTCGTTTCCGTCATTTGTTGCTGATATTCCCAGGAATTTGCCAGTGGGTAAGCATTTCCTTCCCATTGTGGCGGTCGATCCAGACACTGACGACAATGGCATGCTGCATTATTCAATTTCTCTGAAAGGTAATGAAGGCCTCTTTGGAATTTCACCAGCAGGATTATTGTATGTAACAAAAAAACTAAACCAGGCAAAGAGTTCAGTCCAAATAACTGTTACTGCAACTGACAAGGGAAACCCCCCTCTTTCAAGTTCTGCCTCAGTGACAATTAACATTCAAGATTCAAGTGAGCACCAGTCCATGTTCATTAATGACACTTATTCGTTTGCTGTAATGGAAAATAAGCTCCCAGGCACCAGTGTTGGCCAACTGCTTCTAAAAGCAGATATTTCCTTGAAAAACAAGAAGATAGTTTATTCTCTTGTTGAAGCTCAGCAAAATTTTATAGTTGACTCTGAAACGGGACAAATAATTACAACTAGAATGTTTGATCGTGAGAGGCTAGTTTCACAGAGTGGACAGAATGTTGTAACATTTCTAGCAAAAGTAGCATACAATGACACAACAGCCAGGCAAGATTCAGCTATAGTGGTTGTTACAATTCAAGATGAAAATGACAATCTACCTGAGTTTCGCCATTCCGTGGTTTATGTGACAGTCCAGGAGTCACCTCAAGCAGGATTCATATACCAAGTCATTGCATTGGACCCTGATGAAGGAGTCAATGCGAACCTCAATTTCTCAATTGTTAGTGGCCCTACTCCAGCTGTGTTTTACATTGATGCAGTCAGTGGTGATCTATTGCTGAACGGGTCACTTGACAGGGAAACGGTGGATCATTACACTCTTACAATTCAAGCCACGGATACTGCGGACTCCTCCATGTTTTCTCAGGTACGTCTTGAAATTATTGTAGGCGATGCTAATGACAATGAGCCTGAATTCAACAAAAACTACTCTACAGTCAATGTGTCTGAGAATTTGGCATTGTCTTCTCAAATTGCTGTGGTTCATGCTATGGATAAGGACGAGGGTGTCAATTCTGAGATTGCGTACACGATTACATCTGGGAATTTGGAAGCTGCATTTGACATAAATCACCTGACAGGTGAAGTGTTTCTAATCAAGCCACTTGACTTTGAAAGGACAAGGCAGTACACTCTCAACATTACTGCCGATGATCGAGGAAGTCCGCCCAAGTCAGCAATGTCATGGCTTACTGTGAATGTTGTTGATGAGAATGACAATGCTCCCATCTTTGACAATCAACCAACCACTATTCATGTTCTGGAGAATATTACAGTTGGTTCTAAGATTGGTCAGTGCTCAGCCACTGATAAGGACACTGGGAAAAATAGTCAAGTAACATTTAGCATTGACAGTCAGATCCCAGTTGAAGAAATGGCTTTTGAGGTAGACCCTGATACTTGCATAATCACGACAAGACAGCAGCTGGACCGTGAACATGTCCCATTGTATAAACTTGTTATTAGGGCTGTGGACAATGCAAGTCCTGAATCAATGCAGCTTTCAGCAAGCAAAGAGATCACTGTTGTGATAAAGGATATGAATGACAACACACCTAGATTTGTAAGTGCTCCCGCGGTGGCAGTGTTAGATAATTTAGCTGCCAATGATGTTGTGTTGACTTTGTTGGCCAAGGATGTTGATGCTGGAACTAATGCACAGGTAACCTACCAAATCAAGAGTGGAGATGCCAACCTTTTCCGGTTAGACTCAAAGACAGGGCAGTTATTTGCAAAGTCTCAGTTACCTAGCAATTGGATTAGTTTGCAGCTAACGGTATCAGCCAAAGATGGTGGTGTGCCTTCTCTTAGTACCGACACAACCTTGACAGTGTTCAGGAAAGGGCAGCCAAACAGTGGTCCTACATTTAGCTCTGTAACCTACAGAGGATCTGTAGATGAAAACAGTGCTAAGGGGACATTAGTGACTCGTGTCCAAGCATCGTTTTCACCAAGTATACCCAATGCAGTAGTCAAGTACTATGCCACTTCTGATTCCAGCAATGGTTCATTTGTCCTGAATGCAGACAGCGGTGACATAACAACTGCCTTTGAGCTTGACCATGAACTTTTCTCGTCATATTTGTTTGTGCTTGAGGTGTATGCAGTGGATTTGAGTGGACCAAGCCCCCGAACCAGCATGTCCACAGTGGAAATTTCCCTGATGGATAAGAATGACAATAACCCTATATTTTTGTCAAGTGTCTACTGGTCAAGTGTGAAGGAAACCTTGTCACCTGGTGCAAGTGTTGTAGCTGTTTCTGCTGTCGACAAAGATGATGGTGCCAATGCGAATATTGGGTATTCCATTGTCAGTGGAAATAACGGTGATGCATTCCAAATCAATGTGACAACAGGTGAGATAACCACCCGCAAATTACTTAATCGAGGGTCTCAAGCAAAGTACATCATAAATGTTACTGCAACAGACAATGGGAGTCCAGCGCTACACTCAAGCTGCCTTGTCATAGTGACAATCATTGGTGCCAACAATAATGCTCCTCAGTTTTCTCATCCGTTCTATTCTTTTGATGTTTTGGAGATGACTGCAGTTGGCACTGTCTTGGGGACAGTGTCGGCATCAGACAGTGACAGTGGACCAAATGCCAGAATCACTTATAGTATTGCAGGTATTCACCAAGATGTGTTATCTGTGGACCCATTGAGTGGAAATTTAAAAGTTGCAAAACTGCTTGACAGGGAGGCAGTTGAAATTTATATCCTCAATGTATCGGCAAGCGATAGAGGTGACCCGTCCAGGACTGCCCATGCTGAAGTTTACGTGAATGTTTTGGACAGGAATGACAATGCACCACAATTTAAACCGAGTGTGTACTCTGTGAGCGTCTCGGAAGCCACTGGGACACACAGCAGTATTGTAACTGTGTCAGCTACTGATAAAGATTTTGGTACCAATGCCCTCCTCACATACATTATACTCTCTGGAAACAATGACCGCAGTTTCTCCATTTACCCGAATGGTACTATCACCAACATTAAAGAATTTGACCGTGAGAAAAGGAGTTCATACTTTCTTACCATCTTGGCAAGAGACCAGGCACTGCCTGTGGCAGCACAACTTTCCAGCACCGCAACTGTGACTGTAAACATTGCAGATGTTAATGATAACAGCCCATATTTCATATCCAGTAATATCACCCATGTTTCTGAACATGCAGCAACTGGTGATATCATTACTACAGTCTTGGTAGCTGATTTAGACTTGGGAAGTAACAGCAAGATTGTCTTTAGTCTTGTCAAGGTTGATGCTCTGGCACCATTTAGTTTGGGTGCGAGTGATGGTGTACTGCGAGTGTCAGGAAGCCTGGATCGTGAAGTCAGAGACCGCTATGTTGTCAAGGTGATTGCAACAGACCATGGCATTCCAGTAAAAAGTGCGGAACTGAAGATGACTGTTGTAATTGATGATTACAATGACCATGCACCAGCATTCCAGCCAGGACCAAGTGAAGTAGAAGTTAATGAGAACATTTTGATTGGCAGTGAAGTTACAAACCTCTCAGCCACGGATGGTGACCAAGGCAGCAATGCAGATGTGCGCTACACCATTGTGGCTGGAAATGAGAATGGAACCTTTGAGATTAATTCCAAGAATGGCATACTGAGTACTATCAGATCCCTGGACAGAGAGACCACGCCTAAGTACACCCTTGCCATTCGAGCATCTGATCTTGGGGTACCATCACAGTTCACGGATAAGATTTTGGGAATTGTTCTACTTGACATCAATGACAACACTCCCACCTTCTCCGAAGCTTCGTACACCCGACAAGTTGCTGAAAATTACCTTGAACCCAATGTCATTACAGTGAAAGCTGTGGACAATGACGAAGGAAGAAATGGAAGTGTAACTTATGATATCATTGATGGTAACGATGGTGATGTTTTTACCATTAACAGCCAGACTGGTCAAATTGGACTGAAAAGTGCTTTGAACAGAGAGAAGCAGCCTGAGTATACATTGAGAGTGCAGGCTGCAGATGGAGGGACTCCACCCCTTGTTGGAGAAACCAAAGTTGTTGTGAAAGTGGTTGATGAAAATGACAACCCACCTGTTTTCCAGTCGACCAGTCTCAAAGCTTCAGTCAAAGAAAATGCTGCTGTGGGCACAAGTGTATTGCACGTGACTGCAACCGATGCTGATGCTGGGATAAACGGCAAAATCACATACTCCCTGGCCATGAGTTTCGACTTGTTCAAGATAGACTCTGACACTGGAGAAATAACAACTACTGCTCTTCTCAATCGTGAAGTGACACCATCGTACAAGCTGGAAGTGCTGGCCACTGATAGAGGGCCCAACCATCGACAAGGGAAGGCTGAGCTGGTTGTAACGGTTGACGATGTAAATGACTTTGATCCCGTGTTTAGCTCAAGTCAGTATACAGCAACTGTAGCAACTGGGGCTCTACCAGGTACATTTGTCGTCATGGTGTCTGCTGCAGATGAAGATATAGGTTCTAATGCTGAGTCAGAGTACACAATGACAAGTGGTTCTGCTTCGATCTTCACTATTGCTCCAAGGACAGGGATCATTACTGTGGCTCAACGTGTGCCCTCAAACGAAAGGTCGTATTCGTTTACTGTGAAAGCTGTCAACTTGAATGCACCTCAGCGCTCTGACACTACAAACGTACAAATCAGTGCAGTGTCAGGATCATTCCCAGTATTCCAACACCAGGACCAGAGTATAAGGGTCTCCGAGCTGGCTCAAGTGGGGACAATCTTGGTCACTGTCAATGCAACCGGACACACAGCTTATTTCATTGCTGCGGGTAATGTTGGGGATGTGTTTGAGCTGGACAGGGTCCGCGGAGAGTTGAAGATCAAGTCGCAGTTGGACTATGAACAGCAGACGAACTACACTGTAGTCATTGGTGCCAAGGATGGAAGCAGCCAGCCCCTCTCGGGCTTTGTCACAATCCACGTGGAAGTCACTGATGAGAATGACAACGCCCCTGTGTTTAATCAGAGTATTTATCGAGCAGACATCCAAGAGGAGCTCCCTGTCAATACAACAGTGCTGTGGCTGTTGGCTTCTGACGCTGACTCAGCGTCCAATGCAGATGTGGAGTATAAACTGGTGCCTAGTAACAGCCAGGCAAGTTCAGCTTTTGCAGTTTCTGCCAAGACTGGACGTGTCTCTACCAAAGTCCAACTCGACCACGAAAAAATCTCTACGTACACTTTTAAGGTTCGCGCTGAAGACGTTGCCAACAGATCCATGGCGAGTGAAGCAGTAGTTGTAGTCAATGTGCAAGATATAAATGACAACTCCCCTGTTTTCGAAGATCCTCTTACAGCCTCTGTTTACGAGAATGTTACTGTGAGAAGCCTCGTTGCTGTGTTGAAAGCGGAGGATGCTGACACACAAATTGGTTCCCGACTACTGTTTGGCTTTGCTGCTGGTGGAAACCCAGACGGTGCATTCGGCCTTGATACAAACAGTGGCAGATTGACAGTGCAGAAGGCCTTGAATCGAGAAGAAAAATCCCAGTACACACTGAAAGTGACAGTGAGTGACTCGCAACACACAACGGCGTCCAACTTCTCTGTTATTGTTTTGGATGTTAATGACAGTCCGCCAAGATTCCTCTCAAATCCTCTGATACACAAAATTAGTGAAAAACTACCAATTGGAGCAACTGCGATGAACGTTAGCGCTGTTGATGATGACGTGGGTACCAATGCTGAAATCCTCTACTCTATTCTTCCCTCTCCTGCGAATGATACCTTCACTATTGTTCGCCAGACGGGCGTTTTACGCCTCACTAAAGTGCTAGTGTATAAGAAGCCAAGCGGCGCTAGAAACGAGAACTTCTACAACTTGTCAGTGAAAGCAGTAAATTCATATTGGCCATTCGACGAAGAAACTGTGCTTGTTGTTGTCGAGGTGACTGATATTAATGACCACGCCCCCGTCTTCACTTCTCCTTCGTATGACTTCTTCGCCATCAGTGATACAGCAGCCGGCCCAACAGTTGGACGTGTGGAGGCGGTTGATAATCGAGATGCCGGTACAAATGCACTTGTACGCTACGATGCAGTTAGTGGCAACGGAACGTCGTGGTTTAACATCGATTCGGATAGCGGTAATGTCACTGTCGCTCGGCGCCTTGATAGTTTGGGTGTGTTCGCCTTGCGGGTCAGGGCTCGGGATTCGGGACAACCTGCCAAGGAAAGCTTTGCCAGTCTTCACGTGGAAGTTGTCGAAATCAACAACAATCCACCGAAGTTTTCACTCAACCAGTACCAAGCTCCTGTAGTGGAAACAGTGGCCGTGGGGGAGGTAGTGGTGACAGTTACTGCCACAGATGGGGACACCGGAACGAACGGCCAAGTATTCTATAACATCGAGAGCAGTAATCCGCCGGGATTTTTTGGGATTGGTCAAAAGAATGGTTCGATCTTTGTGGAGAAACCTCTGGATTTTGAACTTGCTAAGGAATTTGTAATAAGCGTCAAGGCCACAGACGGTGGAAGAATTCCCCGTTCAAATACAGTAACAGTGCGAATTTCACTCTTGGACGCAAACGACAACCGACCTGCTTTCACAAGTCAAGAATACTACGGATATATAGCAGAGAATACAGGTCCGGGGAAACCGATTGTTACAGTTACGGCTTCAGATCCCGATCAGGACGATGATGGACGTATTGTGTATAGCATCTACAACGTTGATCTACTGGGGTCGTTTGAAATAAATCTAACTAGCGGAGAGATCAAGAACAAGGCAACGTTCGACTACGAAGTACAACGGTTGTACGAATTAACCATCCTGGCTAAAGATCAAGCAACGCCTCCACTGGAATCAAAGCCAATGGCCAAAGTGTTTGTTTACGTCACCAGTGTGAATGAATACACGCCGAAATTTAACAACTCTCTGTTCCAGGCTTCTGTGGCCGAGAACGCGCCAATTGGACAGTCTGTGACTCAAATATACGCGACAGACCAGGACAAAGGCCCAGATGGCGAGGTTGTTTATTTGCTAGTCGGAGAGAGTAACAACTTGGGATTCAGTTTAGATCGCTCCACTGGGGTTTTGAGCGTCTCCGGGAGACTGGACAGTGAACAAGCTGGGATTGTAACGCTTCAAGTACTTGCTAAGAATGCGTTACAGACAAGCGTGACGCCTGACACTAGTGATCTGGCAACGATAATTGTGACAGTCACGGATGCTAACGATGCTCCCAGGTTCCTCAAGAGTGTGTACCATGCCAGAGTGAAGGAAGAAGCGAATCCCGACCAGTTTGTTATTAATGTCACAGCAGTGGACGATGATTTTGCCAATCAGCCAAAGGGAGCAAGGATAGAGTACAAAATTCTCGCTGGTAACACCGGTGATGCTTTGAAAATCGATGAAATAACAGGCACAATACGGACAACCAAGAGGTTGGACAGAGAGACCATCCCTCAGTACCGTCTGACTGTGACTGCCACAGACCAAGGGGTGCCTCCCATGTCAGGCAACGCTACTGTCATTGTCAATCTTGATGACGTCAATGATAACCCACCTCGCCTTCCTGCCGACTTTAAGGGCGTGGTCAAGGAGAACAAACCCGCTGGCACAGTTGTAGTGACATTGCAGCCTCAAGACCGTGATGTCGATCCCAACAGAGGGCCTTATTCCTATTCCATCAGTGGCAATGACTATGGAAAGTTCCAGTTGAACAGCGCAAGCGGTGTCATCACAACTACAGCTAAACTGGACCGCGAAACAATCTCATCGTTTAACCTGTCTATCAGAATCACAGATGACGGGTCTCCTCAGCAGTCTGCTGTGTCGTACTGCGAGGTTCTTGTCGAAGATATAAATGACAACCCCCCTCGGCCGACCCCACGTGTGGTGCACGTGAACAGTCTAAATAGCTTCGCATCCGGGCTAGTAGCGAACGTTCAACCTGATGACCCGGATGTCAATGACATCTTGACATGTGCGATTCTTAAGAATAGCGATGGATTGTTCAGTTTCCTTCCGAGAAGCTGTAATCTTATCACAAACAAGAGACATGATGGAAGCGCTGACCTGGATTTGGTAGTGAACGCATCTGATGGCAGATCAGCAGTTTCATACAATGTGAAGGTGCGCTTTGTCGCTTACAACTCCTTAACAGTCAACAACAGTATAACAGTACGAGCGAAGGATGAAAGCCCAGCTACTTTCCTATCGCAGTCCTATCAGAACTTCTTAGATGCCATCAATCGTATTCTGCCGCGAGGATACGTGTCTCAGCTCTTCAGCGTCAAGTCAGTTGTAGGTGGCTTCGTTGACTTGTCGGTCGCTGTGAAGAAAACGGATGTTTTCCAATTTATGGCACGAGAAGTGCTGTCTGATCTGCTGAGCAGAAACAAAGCTGATCTGGAAAGAAATGGCAAAGTTCAAATCCAAAATGTCGACTACACGCCTTGTACTGCCAGCAGTCCATGCCACCATGGCGGCGAGTGCACTAGTTATATTCAAACTCAGAGAACCACAACCACTGTTAAATCTGTACCAGTGATATTCCTATCCGTGGATTATGATTGGCGGTTCAAATGCGTGTGCAAACCCGGCTTCATCGGAGAGACGTGCGAGATCAGCGAGAAGGGATGCGACTCCAAACCGTGCAAAAACGGAGCTACATGCGTGGATACAGATTATTCCTACGAGTGCCGGTGTCCAGCCGGGTTTGACGGACCCACATGTGCCGTTGATATCAACGAGTGCTCGCAGAATCCTTGTAAGAACGGCGGACAATGCGAAGACCTTGTCGGAAGCTACAAGTGTCATTGCAAGCCTGGTTTCCTGGGAGTCAACTGCTCGTCTGGTTTCGATTTCTGCAAAATATCATCTTCAACCAACAGTTGGGCCCAACCCAAATGTACGTGTGCCTCTGGGAAGGCGTGCCAATGCTCGTGTATCGGGTTTGAATCTGTGTCCTATCTAACTCTACCCACTCTGGAGAGTCTACAGCAAGGTGTGTTCAACAACATCACTTTCGAGCTCTCCACGTCCAAGAGCGATAGCTTGTTGCTTTACAACACGGATGGGAGGTATAGGAGAGATTCTGATTTCATCGCCATACAGATCATCCGTGGAAAGATCCAGCTGTCGTTTAATCTCGGATATACCGGTGGTGCAGTTGTGGCGGAACATGACCAAGCTGTAGATGATGGAAAGTGGCACAGGATCACCGCGATTAGAGATGGCAAGGTCAGCACGTGTTTCTTGTGTGATCAATATCTAATTCCTCTTTGCAATTGAACACATTGTTAACCAGACAAGCGACGAGAATTTAGAAGGTCATCAACAGCGGATGATACTAAGTTAACCTTTCATTGTTTTGCAGCTTGGTGAAGTGACTGTGGACTCCGCCGTTAAAGTGACAGTAACTTCTCAAGGCGATTTGGAGTAAGTATCAGCTATTGCTTTCATGCCGTCAGAATAAACAATCTGATCATCCCAAATCTGATTCAAGAAGTTAGAATTCTGTTCTGACCAGCGCCCTTGCTTTTATTTGCAGGAAACTGGACTTGTTCAACTCGCCCTTGTTTCTCGGTGGTATAAAGGACTTCGATCGCTCACTGGGTCACCCTGGCGAACATATTGAGACCGACGATTTTCTGGGCTGCATGCGAAACGTGTTCATTAACGGAAAGAAGCTGGATCCGAATAGTGCCACAGAGGCCGCTGGCATCACTGACCGCTGCCCTCGGCTTGACCAGTGTGCCTCTGGGCCGTGCAGAAATGGCGGGAAATGTGCGGATTACTGGTTTGATTACGTTTGCGAGTGCGCGGATGGATACAGCGGGAGAAACTGCGAGAAAGGTAAGTGGACGGGCATGACAGTGAGTGGGAAGGGGTGGGGGCTGGGGCTGGGGGGTTGGGAGTGGAGGGAAGACGAAACCAGTTAATTTCACCTTTGTTTTAAAAGGTGAACAGAAAATTATAATTTCCTTGTCAGGTCAAAGTATTTACCGGGATAAAACGTCTACGCCCACTTTTATGAACACAAATGAAGGTTCCTTCGTGAGTGTTAGCTTCTTTCAAGTTCTCTATGCAGTGTTTGACCGTACGTATTGTCTTTTTTGCAGAAGTAAAACCCGTGAAATTCAGCTCAAACAGCTTCCTGGTACTCCAATTCAAGGAGAGTTATCGCCGAGAGCAGCAACGCAAAGAACGGGAAAACAATTCAGCTCGAAAGAGGCGAGCAGTGTCATCCAACAACGAACAGTTTTCTATCAGATTTCGCACGCGAAATGCCAACGGCCTTGTCTTTCTCGCCAGGGATTCAACCGCAACTACTGTGTCTGGCTACACTGTCGTGGAGGTGAGTTGGACTGTTACTATCTCATCACAGCATGTGTTTTCTTTGGTATTCAGCGAAAACACCTTCCAACTTGTGCAGCTTTCCCCGCCGTTTACTTTCACCTTTATTTACCGGGGTAAAACTTCTACGTCTTCAGATGCTAGTGATACTATTTCCTGCGTTTACCACTGATTATGCGTTTTCCTGTGCGTTCTTGATCAGCGTTCGGTTTGGTTTGTTAAGTGTTGTTCAAGACGTTTAACTCGTTCAAGTGGCTTTGCGGAACGGTTCGTTTGTTGAATGCAGTACCCTTATTAGATGTGCACATTCAGGTTGCCAGTGGGTCTTTATACACTATAAAAAGTTCTTATCAACATTGACGTTTTACTGTCTATCTCTCTAACAGATAAAATCTGGCAACCTCAAGTACAGCTTCGGCAATGGAGGTAACGTTGCCAGTTTTACAACCCCTTCTTCCAGCGTGTCAGATGGTGAGTGGCATAACGTGACAGTTATCCACCGTGGTAAGAGCGTGACGGTCACGGTCGACGGCGACTCTTATAGCGAGTTATTCGACAGTTCAGCTCATGACTTCCTAGGAAAGAACATCCAGAGCTGGTTCTTGGGTGGCTACGATTCCTCAATCTCGGGTCTAAGCCTAGCGAATTTCTCTGGCTGCATGGAAGATCTAAGTATCGATGGCCTTCATGTGTCTTTCTCGGGACCGAACAAGTTCGCTGCTATTTCATCTCGGGGCGGCTCTGTGGACGAGGGATGTGACGGGAGTGGTTCTTGTGCTTCGGTTCGGTGTGCAGACCCGAATAAACCTTACTGCTTCGAAGAGTGGGAGCTGGCCACCTGTATCAGTGACAAACAGTGCAAACCGAATCCGTGCGGAATCAATGGCACATGTCTACCACAGAAAGACGGTAGTTATATTTGCATGTGCAACGGAGAGTTTAAAAAGTGCGTTGAAACTGTTGCTCGCGACGGAGACGAAGACGAAAGTTCTCTAAGCCCTGGTGTCATCGCAGCCATAGCTTTCTTTGTGGTGTTAGTGATACTGATAATCGTGGCAGTGATCTTCGCTCGTCGTTACCGACGGCGACAGAAAGCGAACAATAAAACCGTGGTGGAGTTTGACGCGGCAACCGGAGCTGAGGTGACCGCGGACGTCCAAGACGCGTCGCAGAGGACCTCTCCCTCACACAGCAGTGATGACAGCGGTGTGGTGATCCGCAATCCAAGCCAGAAGTCCCTGACGGATTTGCGGCAGTCGACATTACCGAACGGAAAGGACATAGTCATACATAACGTTGGCGCCCCGGAGGATTATCAAATCAAACTCACGAAATCGCAGGAAAAAATCGACCCGGGTTTCTCCGAATCCGACGGGGAGTTTATCGTGCGGAATGAACTGGCTTTGGGCAAGGAAGTCCCCATCGATATTGGAGATGTATCGAGGTTGTCAAGGACACCAAATCATCGGAGTACTCCACTGGAAAAAGAGAACACTCGGTCAGTCCCTTCAAATCATAGATCAAGAAATCGCGAGCGTAAGATTCCAAATCCTCACTTCAGACCCGGCATGGACAAGCGCCAACCTCTGTCTAGAAGCGTCCTTGATCCAAGATTACGTGGACCAACAAACCCGCCGTCTTCGCGACGCTTTCGGAAGAGTTCGCTTGGATCGTCGAGTAGCGATGAAATTCCGGATTTCTCCGACGCGGGTCACAGATCCGATGACAACTCTGAAAGACTGGAGCATTACGATATCGAGGTTGCTAGTCTAGGCTATAGCGAAGTTTCTTACCAATACGATCCTAACACGTTCAAAGACAAAACGTTGAATTGTCGTGAGCCGCCCGGACTATCTGTGGCAGAGATCGAGAGACTTCGGAAGCAGCCGCCATCGGGAAGCTTGCTCGACGCGGTGTCTTCCATAAGCGACGAAGACGCACCTACAATCGATAAATTGTCGAGCGTTCTTGAAGTTCCCGATACTTCAAGTGAAAGCTCCGATGATACTTTTACGTGCAGCGAGTTTGAATACGACAACGATGAACCGAGCAGAGAGGACAACAACTTCCGCGGTAGTATGGTATTCTCGAAGCTGAACGATGTAAATACGAACGGGAACGAAGATAACCCGAACATTGAAACGCGCGAGGGTCGAACGTCTCACAGAGGCTCTCTAAGCACGCTAAACATGAGTGACGAGGAAATATTACCAAACGCTTTAAACCCTAAGCCAGCAAATGGAAAGAAAGATTTATTCAACTGGGACGATGTGTTAAACTGGGGATTGCGGTACCACAATCTTCGCGGAGTTTATAAAGACATCGCACAGCTGAAGGATTCGGCGGGGACTCCAAAAAACAAGGACGAGGAATATGTATAACGATGATCAAGATGTAGTTATTTTTTTAGTGAACTTTTTATTTATTGAGATTTGATGTAGTGAGAAAACACAAGATGGACATAGCATGTTTGTAGCTTTATTTCTCTATTGTTTTAAGGAGAAACGTTTATTTTGTTGACTTGCAGAGATATTAACTGACCAACTCAGGTTTTCATTAATATGTTCGTGGAAAGTTTTTTCATTGAAAATCTTCAGTGTGAAGGAGTTAAAGTTTGGATGGGTTTCAAAAACTCAGTTAATATACATGTAGGGGATATTCATGTTTACGTTACGTTGTCATCATCTTGCCTGACTGTTTTCTTATCAATTTTCAACGTTTGTACTCTTCACAGTACATGAATGTTTTGTAAGGTCTTTTGTAATAGTAACAGAATTTTTGCTTGCAAAACAGAACAAAGAGCAGACAAAACAAAATAGAACAAAGAGTTTATTGATTTTGTACTAAATCAGAGGTAATGCTAAAGAATGCTGATTAAAGTATGTTTTATATAAACATTGTCTCCACAGAGAATTAGTTTATCAAAAAGAAAAAAAAACGCAATGATGCACTTTTCAGAGTCTGCCAAAGGAACTAGGGTCTTGGGAGCTCTGTGAGTATCCTCAGAGATCCCAGACAAATTGTCCATTGTTATTTATTAAAGCCCAAAGGCAACACTGCTTCTTGTCTTGGAACACTGGAATTCTTAGGCCAGACCCAAAGGAGCAGAGCCCTTTTTGACCTCAACTTCACACGCTATCATGTTCTCAATGTGTCTTGATTCCATTCATTTTCCATCACCAGTTTTGGCTATTTTTCATTCCAACATTCAGACAGATGAAATATCTCAACTCCGATAATCCTGTATTTTCTTTAGCACTGCAAGAGAAATAGAATGACACAATGAATTTTAAAAGCCTTTTCAAGATTAAAATCAGACACCAGATTCTCCCCTCGCCTGGTGACATAGCTCTTCATAGGGTGTCTCAGATTTTTATACGCTTTCATAAATTTTACAGAGTCTAACTAGAAAGCTTGTTTGTCATGTACATGACTCAACTAGTGTACTCTTGGCTCATTTGAAGGGGGTCCTGAAGAAAGTTGATGATAGTTCATTCCCCACTCCTTGGCACCCGGAAGGGAGTGGTGCTCATTGAAAAATTAGAAAAGAGAAGCAGTAACACCCCCTTGTAGGGAGGGGGGCTTGAGAGAGCATTCCCTTTGGGTGTTCGTTGGGTTGTCACGCAATTCTTCTGCCGTAGAACCATTGTTTGATGACCCAAAAACAGCTGCAACGCAGAAGAACGTGTTATTGTGAAAAATCATACAAGTTTGTGTCTCAGTTCATTGCATGTTTTAGAAAATAAGACGTCTATAAGTAAATAAAAATAGACCATTTTACTGATACGGTGGCCATTTTTTATTAACATTGTTTTAAAGATATCATGCAATGCCCAGGGGGCAAAATTAATATGTATTTGCTGCCTGGGCATCTCATAATGGTTACTTGAAATGATAGAATTCAAAATGGCTGCCATATCGGTAAAAAGGTCTTATTCCTGATAACTGACCTTACAGGAAATATGTGGGGAAAACAGTTGTTTAATCCAAACTTGTCTTTTATTTTATAGACTTCTTCCATAATTATCTGATGTCTTAGTTCAGGAAGCTTGTCCATTTTTGTTAAAATTACCTAAAACAACAACAGTAACACAAAATTAGAAGTGAACTACATATATGTTTATGGCTTCAAAAATACTGCACGTTGATTATTTTCACAAAATTGGTTTTATTCATAATGCATCAGTCATCAATAGGTTGCCCATTCAGGTACAAAATTGAGCAATGGGATGAAATTAACATAATCTGACACATAACATGCACAAGACATCAGTTGGCTCATATGTACAGAGAGCAAGATAATTACAATCAGGGCTGTCATTAAGGGCTGTAACCCATAACACCTGTTACGGCTGAGTATGCTTGATTTTCTGTTGGTGCTACGGGTGAAATTGCTTGTTGTTGATAGAATTCAACCGCAAAGTAACAAGTTTGCTACCGGTGTGGAGAACGAGGCTACAGGTGATGCGAAACTTAATGACAGCCCTGACAATAATGCATGTGTGCATTGTTGTGTATGTTGTTTAGACTTTTTGGGTGATTTGGATGAACATTTATTTAGCACATGGCTTGCCCTTTCATTGAAGTAAGGTAAAGCCTGTGTACAAGCTTAGTGGCTTATCAGGCCGGAGCTTATCCTGGTTTCCTTAGCAGGAAGCAACTAGAAGTATTGCTACTCCCCGCTGGATGGAATGCTAGTCCATTTCAGGGTTACCCCCAGAATTACTTTCACCAGTACCAATTTATGCACCTGGGCAAAGAGAGGCATTATGAGAGTAGTGTCTTGCCCAGGAACACAACACAGGGCCCCAGCCAGGGTTCAAACCCAGACCATCTGACCCGGGGTGGAGTACACAAACCACTGCACCTCCCACACACCATAAACTGAACAATGGACCAATCAGGGAACAGTTTCTCTAGTCATCCATTTTTTTTATATTGTGTGACTAAATTTACCTGAAAAGGACCACCAAACTCTCCCATCATTTCAAATGCTATCAGATCATTCTTCTTGACTCCAACATTTCCATCAATAAGGAGGCAAACACTTCTCAACCTGGATATAATTTAACAATTCAAACAATTTAGTTTTTAATTATTTTTAATTTTTGACAGTGGTTTCAAACAATTTTAATATCCCCCCTCAAGAAAAGTCATTTTAAATTTTAAGGGACAAGGGAGGTGGATTTTAAAATCCAGTTATTTAAAGGAAGGTCTGAAGCTAAACTGGATTTTTTTAACCTACACGTAGAGGGGTGGGGTGGTTAAAAATCAAATTTTGCCATCTGTGGAAGGGCTTTCATTAGCTGTAATTATCATGAGCAGTACTTTGAAAAATCAAAGCCAAAGACATGTTTACATTGACAGAAACCTAAAAATACTGGTCTAACTGTTAAAGTCCAGTGAAGTTAAATTTGTACAAAGTGGCATTTACATGCTTTTGATCGCAAATTGAAAACGTCTGGTATTGTGCACTGGGAAAAATAGCTAAAAGGTAATAATACTATTGTTTCTCTTCAGCAATTTGCATATTTTCATCTTAGCATTCAAGGTACATCTCGAGAGTTACCAGTAGTCATAATTTATTTTTGGCTTTGGTATATATTGACCAAAAATATATCAAGATCTCTGTGACAGAGTCAGTTTGATTTTTATCAATTTTGATTTATGAATGAATTTTTTTTTTGTTCTTTCTGTGTTACTGCAATTTTATTTGACATAATAAGAACCAAAAACTCTTTGCATGCATTCCTATAAGACAAGTTACAAACGTGTCGCCGACTGTTTTAAAAGATAAATAGATTTGATAGTGGTAAATTAACAAATATTATGTTTCAAGGTAAACTTTAAACTTACTCTTTCCCTGCACGTTCTTTAAGGTATGTTTCTGCAACATTGACAAAGTGTTCGGTTCCACGCATGCTTCCTAACCCTGCCACATAACCATAACCTGGCAAATCCACTAAGTACATCTTTGAATTGATATTGAAGAAATTGATAAGTCGTGTGTGACCCTTAGATAACAACATTATAAGATTAAAACAGTGGAGTAAAGAGAAAATCTACCTTATTCACAGTTCAGTTATTTTTGCATTTAATTTTCACAGTTTAAAATAGGAAGCTAAAATCAAGCTTTGCTAAAACAAATGTCAAGTCTGCATACAAGCCTAGTGGCCCATCAGGCCAAAACTTTTCTTGGCTTCCTTAGCATGAAGTAACCAGGAGTATTATTATTCCTCCGTAGACGGGATGCAATTACTCCCAGCATTAAATTTTCCGTATCAATCCATTTATACACCTGGGTGATGAGAGCCACAATGATGGTGAAGCTTTTTTGCATACAAACAGAACACATTGCCCCGGCCAGGGCTCAAACCTGGACCACCCGATCCATAGTCCCACACTAACAATTAGTCCACTGCACTCTCATTGTCCTGTCAGTAAGGGTCCATAGCTAATCAATGCTTCTGTCAGATCAGGTAGATGTTGTATACTACACACACATTAATTTAATTTATACATACAGGCTTTTTAGATGTCCTGACAAGTTTCTTCTGGTTCAAAAGTGCATTTATAAGAGAGGATTTCCCAACACTAGTCCTTCCGATAAAGGCAACCTGCTAGAACAAGAAACACTGTCTGTGACTAGACTGTAGAGGATTTTGATGAGTAGAGGAAATTGGCGAGAGGGGTACTAACGTACATGGACTATATAGGTATGTGCTGCGGGATCGGATATGGTCTGTTTTTTTAGGTTCTCATTCCCTAGGGTATAGTTTTCACCCTTTTGGCATTGTTCCTGGTGTAATCCTTAGATAGGATACCTAAACTGTATCATCTAAATCTGCATTAACAGTAAACTAAAGGGAAAAAAAAGAGAAAAAGAAAATGGTCTGGTTCAACTGAACAGTCTGTTAAGAGTCTAAAACCTTGTAGGGATGAAATAAGTTTACCCATTCATACCTTTCTTAGATTTCATTTTTTCCTTGAGCAGGGTGTCATTTTCAGGTTTGGGCCTTGAATAGGGTATCAAATTCCATTTTCTTAATCCTTAAATAGTCAGGGTTTTAGGACCTTTGCGGTACACACCTATCCAAAATTCAAGGCAGTACCCCCCTCCCACCAATTTGACCCTGTAGCCTATTTTGTGTCCCAAGGGGGGGGGGGTACTGATGGCTACTCATAGGCTGGGTGGTACAAGGCAAAAAAAGGTGAATCCCAGGAGTAGGGGAACTTTACAAGGCCAAGCCTCTTTGGTTAGATCTACTCTCCTTCACAGATAGCCCCCTTTAATGTATTATATTTTAAAATCCCAGTTCCCCTATAATTTGGACATCACCTCAGGTAATTTAAGCTTTGGAGCATCCTCCAATTTCAGGGCAGACCCCTCAAAAGTGGCTTTTGGACCAAGCAATTCAAACTCCCTGTCCGCTCTATCTAGAGCTCTTCTGGCCGGGTTAAAACCTGTATCAGATCCTTGTACTCCAGATAAGGAATTTTGACCATAAAACCTCCAGGGCAAAAGACAGAAAGTTTTCTTGAAACGAAGAAATCTGTCCTGACAAACCCTCATAGCACCATGTTTTGGTTCCAGCAAACGCACTGAGCCTGCGATCATACAGCAGACCTCAACATCCGGGATCTTCGCGCCATGCGATGGTAAAATGGCCGCCGTGGTTTCGCCAAGTGTCGTAAAGAACTGGGAAAAATCGGGAAAAGATGATGTGTATGCTCGTTAGCTTCTCTTGAAGAATCTTTATTATTGCCATATCCTTACGAATATCTTCTTTATTTGCAGTTTTCGGTTGTGTAAAAACTGCGTGCGAGGCAAAGAAGGAGAGCTGTCGGATTCGAACTTTCAGTGTGGAGAAAATGGTTTGTAAGCTTGTCGATCGTGTTGACAATTTTGAGATCGTTCCTGTAATCGATTTTGTTTGTGTTTTAGATCTGAAACGCGTGATCTATGAAGTATGTTGTCATGTTGTTCGAGGTGATCTGAAGCAGGAAGATGCCCTTTCGTTGCTGTCAGATGTCGCGGTAAACACGTTGATTTTAATTTGATCACTCGTTCCGTTTCATAGACGAGTTATGGCGTAGTGAATATATGAAAAACATCGTTGAGATCTTTGGTAGAAACATCATAAAATTGATAAAATGATCTTCGCAGTGTACAAGCAATTTAAGTGTAAGAACCCGTGAAACTCACCAGTTATGTAAAGCAAAGAACAAAGAACCTCGAAACAATTAATATAGAACAGAAAAATAGCTCAAAAACAGAGAAAAAAGTCTCAGATTCCTACACCGAGGTAAACCCAAACATTTCAAGAAAGCTGCAATACGTGAATGGGTTTTATGAAAACCTACATATGTCAACCAGTGACCTTCGTGTAGTTTGCTTCACCAACATGATGCGATACGTTGGGCGCAGGACGACTGGAAGTTCTAATATCTAGCATATGGGGTAGATATAGTAGAGATGTGAAAAACATGATAACTAAATTGCTTGTACACTGCAAAGTTCATTTCATTAATTTCATACATAGATTTTGTTATTAAAAGCAAACACGTAACATAGACAGCTGCCCAATTTTAGTCAGCCAAGATGCTGAAAAAGCAAAACCAAGTACATGTAGATGTGATGTGGTAATCAGGTGACCAGCAAAGTTATGAATCAGTTCAGTTGAACTATGGTGTTTGATTGCTGAATGTTAGATCAGATACCCTGGGAGCAGGGTTGTCAAAATAAGCCGGCAACCGGCGCATTTCACCTGCTATTCCGAATACTGCGCCGGCTACTCTGAATGTTAGTAGGTCAGTTCTAAGCATGATATTGGAGAAATAATATGAAAATAGCCGCAACTTTTTGGATGGAACCTGCTACTCAAAAACCTACTGACAACCCTGTGGGAGGAGTCAAGGTGATACATGTACATTGTTGACTTTTGTGCTATCGGCTTTGTCTTTCAGGAATTTCAACCAGGATGCACATCGCTGCTGGCTGACCTGATCTGTATCTTGGGTACACAAGCTCTATCCAATTATTGCTGTTACTTTAAAAATGTGTTTTTTGTTCTGTCTGATCTTCATATGCTGACTGCAGTGTTCGCTAGGAGTTCAGGTTTTCGTGATTGTGTGTGCTGTGTTTGCGCCCTATGTATCCCATGGTTCCTGGTGTATTCATAATCCTCAGATGTGGAAAGCCAATGCGCCGAGGACAAGCCAAGTAGAGAAAGATTCTTGTCGCTGGTCGCAGCTTCAGTGGTATGTTGGGGGATGTTCTGTGGAACTTAAAAATACTGCAACAGTGCTTTCAGGACCGATGGCCGACAAAAGTGTCGGCTACCTCACTCTACTTTGCTTAGAAATGTCGGCTACTTTTTTCCCCAATTGAAGAAATGAAAGATTCTTAAAAACGGTTGGCTACTCTACTCAAAGCAGCTTTCTACTTCAAATTTTATTGAAATTCCTGTTGCGACAAATTAAAGATCATTGCAGCTACATGTACGTGCTCAACTTAAGTAGTTGAGAAAGAAAGCTTGAAAAAAGGCTTGAATAGGACTTGAACCCATGACCTCTGTGACACCAGTCATATGTCGATGCAGGGCTCTACCAACTGAGCTATCAAGCCAACTGGGATACGGTATGTTGTGGTTTAAATTTATCCTTGGTTTAAATTTTTTAAACCAGTTTGATGTTGACTTCCCCTTGTTTCAGATTACGCCAATCAACATAAGACAATGAGGAATGAAAATCAAACTGGTTTAAAAAATTTTAAACCAAAGATAAAATTAAACCACAACATATATTTGAGATGTGGAGGAAAATTTCAGCAAATGAAAGATCAATCATCACATTTATGTACCGGTACTCAACGCAGCCGAGAAAAGAAAGCCCGAAAAAAGATGTTGCATTTTAGGAAAAATACAAACCTCTTACAAATTTCTTCTTACAGTGCTAATTTCAGATTTTTAATATTTTATTTTTAAATGTGATTTCTCCCATTGTAAGATACCATGAGCCTATGGATATCATCATCATCATCATCATCATCATCATCATGTCTCATTATTATTTTGTCTCATCCCTTCCACTCCTCCCATCCCATACTGTATATCGTGACCATGTTGGTGTTGTTTGTCGTATTGCACTATTTTAGGGAGTGGTTCCAGAAGCTTTGCTCAAGGAAAGGCTGGATGTAGAGACACTGGACACATTAGGGATCATTCCATCAACAAAGGCTTTCAATCAGAAATATGTTAGGACCAAGACAAAGCTCTTGTATGTATATAAAAATGTAAAAATATAATTTGGTTTTATCAACTGGGTTGATAATGTGAATTGGCCACCGTAAAGAGATTCAAGAGCTACGTTTCGAGCGTTAGCCCTTCGTCGGATTCGCTCTGACGAAGGGCTAACGCTCGAAACGTCAGCTCCCTTCCCCCCAATTCAATGTTGTCATTGCTCATTTACAACAGTCTTGGGGGAGGGGGTTCCCCATTCTAGTGATCTCATTAGTTTTTATTCCCATGCAATCTGATCTCAGTGTGCCAATGACTTTTTTGGTGATTGTAGGTATTAATGTCGAGTTATACACCATGTAGATTTAACTGCATTTATTAGAGTTGTAATAAGAATGCATAATGCCAGGAAGAATAAAAGACCCTGGTCTACCAGGCCAAGGTTTAACTAAAATGCTGGGAGACAGATTTTTGAAAATTATATATCTGATAACTTACATAATACACATGCACATGTTTTTGGATCAGCCCATTTTAGGTCAGTCAGTTTCCATTTGAGCTTTTATCTTTTACAACATATGTGAACTGATAATTTCTGTTTTCTTGGATCCATATTGTTTTTTCCTATTTTTTTCAGTTACAAGCAACAGAAATTTAATCTTTTAAGAGAAGAGAGTGAGGGTTATGGTAAACTGGTGACTGAACTGGGTCAGGAGATAAGCAGACATGTTACTAGTGCAACAGTTCTGGAGAACATCAAGTCTCTGATTGGTAAGAATTCCTTTGACCAGTCTTTTACCAAATAAGTGGGTGTCCAAAATTTCTACAAGGCTTGATTTCACTCCTATAAATTTGATTTGGGTCATTCTTGTTCAAGTGTCAAATTTTTTTGTGAGACAGCTGCATGTACACTATCAACAATCTGACATTTTGTGCCTTTATTTTATTTGCAGGTCGGTTTAACCTTGATCCCAACAAAACGCTTGATGTGCTGCTTGACTCCTTTGAATGCCGCATTGATCTGGAGGACTTCTTCCTTCCTCTGTTAAAATCTTACATGGAGAAGTGTGAATCTACGGCACTCTGTCATATCATAGGCTTTAAATTCCAATTTTACAAGGTTTGGAATACAAATTCTCACTTGTATGAAACTTTTTGTATTTGGACAAATAAAGTATGTTTCAAGTAAAACGCTGTACTTACATGGCAAACAATGCAGTAGGAATAATTCAGGAAGTCAAGTGTTGTTTTCCTCTGGCTGATGTGCAAGTGAAGCAAAAAATGTGGTTGGGTGTTTGTGTGCAGGGGTCTAGGTCACATGGCTTGTCAAGGTTTTGAGTTTTCGTGTTGCCATTTTACTTGCCTGATCCTCACCCACCCACCCACCCACCCAATGAAGGCTTAGGTGTCATTAATTTCTCTTTTTTCCAGTTCAGTTGTAATGGTTTGTTGCAATTTTAGTGTTAATAATTTCAGCTTGCGTCTTTCAGCTTAGCATGGCTCCCATTTGTGTGTGAGAAGTGATCTTTCACATTTTAGAATTGCTTTTGTCGGCTTTGCAATCACCTGCTTTATACGAACTATGGATTATTGCAAATAGACCCTCTGACTGGTGCTGTATTTTGTGTTGTTTTTAGGACCAGCCAGACTTAGCCACCCCTCCCTCACTCTTCCATTTGACAGCTTTACTAATAAAACATGCGCTGCTTGACTTGGATGATCTTTACCTCTATGTGAGTACACTTGCGTTTCAAACTTTTTTTTCTGGTCAAACTGGTCATACATATTAGTTAGGTATTCTGGCTAGTAAAATTAACAAAAAATATTTTTCTACAGCTCAACCCTTCTGATGTAGACATAGTAACCAATAACACAACAAGAATGGATGAAGCAAAACAAGAAGCAAGAAAAATGAATATGGCCGTGTTAGCAGTAAGTGTATCACAATCTTACATTACCCTCTGTTAGTATTTTGGTAGGTCATACACCTTATTCCAAAATGGCCGCTGATTTATGCACATACAAATTGGCCCTTGTTGCCTCGTTCAAGGTAAAATATTCTTTTGATTTTCAGCTTAAAAACGAGGCAAGAAGGGCTAATTTGAATACCAACAAAAGAATATTAAGATTGTAGCCATTTTGGAATAAGGTGTATTGTAACAGTAAAGGTGTTAGATGCACATTTAAACCCCAAAGTGGTTGGGGGAAAAACTACCTGTATCTTTCCCATGAATACAATACAGGCAAAATAGGTTAGAACTCATTTTCTGCAGATGGCAAATCACATGAACTGATAGCCAGTCCTCCAAGCCTGCCAAGATCTGTGGTTGTGCAAAATTGAAATTTAATATCTGCCACAATGACTTCGGTGAAAATAAATAGTCTTTAAAATAAAAGGATTTTCTGTGTAATTCTAATGCCCAATCCTTTTTTGTTTTGCAGGAAATTGCTGCAGCAAACAATGAAGAAAACAACAAAGAAAATAAAGAAAATGACAAACCAACAATTGTACGTATTTGTTGTGGTTTTAATTTATCCTTGGTTTAAAATTTTCTAAGCCAGTCTGATGTTGAACATGAGTCAATGAGAAATGAAAACCAAACTGGTTTAAAAAATTTTAAACCAAAGATAAAATTAAACCACAACATATTCAATTACATTACATTGTTGTTGTACAATAAATACTTACTTCCATATGGTTTACAGAGAATACTTTAGCAGAAGGAATGGAAAAGAAGGGAAGGAAACAGTTGGCACTCAAATAAAGTTCATTATTATTATCATTATCATTATCATTATCATTATTATTATTAATGAATTATTTGAACTTTTTTGAGGTTGAGTTGAGATGAATTCCAATGTCACTGAGTGTTTGATTTATTTGTTTTTATTGTCAGGTTCCAGATAATCAGAAGTTTGGTTTGTGTGAAGCACTGCTAATGGTAGGTGGATGGGACCATGCCTGCTCAATACTTGACAGGCTTCCACACTTTGCTGCCGTGTCACATCCTGCGATAGCCAAGGGATTGTGCAAACTCATTCATACAACCATTGAGCCCCTGTATCGTAGGTAAGTTCAATGCTATTTAATGAGTATAATATTTATTCTTGCTGTAAGTGGTTTTCAGAATGGTCCTATGTAAAACACTGATAACAGTATAAAACACAGGCAAAGGAAAGCACTACAGAGATACATGTAGAAGGTTAAAAATTGACTGAAAGAAAAATTTAATATTAAAATGTACAACTTCTTATTTCTTTTTCAAATAATAAATCAATGGAAAGCCAAAAATAATGGTGTGGTTTTGTTACATGTACCTAGGACTACAGTATGTCACCACACTGAAACTGTTTATTGGCACCTATCACTTAGGATGGCAAGGATGGAAATGGACTGAAATTTGAAAAAACAAGCCAGTTTTTTTTCCAGAGCCATTCCTTGAAAATATCACCAGAAATTCATTATGGTTTGCTCTCTGTGCCACAATTCATTTGATATCTTCCTGTTAGTCCATCAGGAGTATTTTGGGCACAAGGTACCAGGTAATGATTTTAGCAACGAATCAAGCTGAAAACAGCAAAAACCCCTGTAACAGTGCCCCTTTAAACACTTTGCAAATTGGAATCTAATAAAAGTCTAATTTTCATGTGCATCTGTGTCATAATTTTCAAAATCCACTCCTGAAGGACTGCACTGAAATGAAATAAAATTCTTTATTGTAAGTTTGAAGGAGTGTGCACAGCAATTTATGCTCTTGACTGATGTTGATTTTGTCATTTGAAGGCACTCGTCCAAGGCAGCCAGGGGACGTCCTTATGCTCCAGTACCTGGTGGACCTTCACAGTGTAAAGTGTTCACTGATCTGCCACACTGTGTGTTCCCCATGTTACTTCATCTTGGTCCTCATTTGTCAACTGATCCAATCCTGATGGCAAAAATCCTCAGAATCAGTAAAGGGTTTATGAAAGATGTAAGTCAACTTTGTAAACTTAGATCAAATTCATATTATAAGGTATGCCTCGTGCCAAAGTGGCCCATACTGCTGGAGCTTATCCTGGTTTTTGTAGCATTAAGAGGCAAGGAATATTTCTACTCCCCATGGATGGGATGTTAGTCCATTGCAGGGTTACCCCTCAGCATTAAATTTGCCAGTAGCCACTTATACACCTGGGTGGAGAGAGGCATGCAGTGATCTGGCCAGGGCTTGAACTCGGACCATCCTATCTATTTGCCAACACACTAACTATTACGTCGTAGGTCTCTATCTAAGATGGAGAGTTGTTGCCAGTGCTGTAATAGATTTTGAGTCCTCAAATGATGTCTAATCAAAATCATTGATAATTATCATGATAGCAAACATTTATGATGAGGAAAATTGTACAGAAAAACGTTTTGACATGAGACAATTTCTCTTTGCATGGAAATTTAAACACACTGAAGGTCAATATATGATTTCTTGTCAACAGCATCCAAATGTGTTTGTAGACAAAGAACAGAGTTCACCTCAGGTTTGTTTCATTCTGCTGAATTTATTGACTGGTGTAAAACTGAAACCAAAGTTATCAAGTAGGTAGCAGTAGACTAATAATCAGTCGGTAACTTGTGATAAGCATGAAAAACTTTGTAATTTTAACAGTTGTCGTGGATTTTGTACAAGAACAAGAGCACATTGCAGAAATAATTGGTTTCATTCTTACATGTAGACCACTCTTATTAAAATGGTCATCGATTAATACATTTAAATTGGGCATTATATTATAATTCAAATTCACCATTAATTATTTTTTAGGTTGAGAGAGTCTGGTGTGACCTACTGACGCTAATGGATGAAGTTCTTTTGCCTTCAATTTCATTGCTGGAATGCAACTCCAGTTTAGCAGAAGAACTGTGGGCCATGTTGTGCCGTTTTCCCTATGAACTCAGGTACACAGATCTATTTTATTACTTCTAAAGAAGTACTGGTGAACTTTGTGTTTTGATGGTATTCATTGTGATTATAGTATAATTTCTCTAAAGTAGAGACTTGAAAAAAAGAAAATCAGGTCATTTAGAATGAGTTGAAATTCTCCCAAGTTATGCTAAGCAAATGTATGGAGACCTGTTGGGAGAATTTTTAAGTTGATTGGTGGAAGTGATGCTCTATTGCATGGGAGGTGTAAATGTTTTCCTCTTATGGAGGAGGTCATTTAATTCTGCTCACCTTCAATGCTGCATTCTTCCTAGATTAATGGTGGATCTCTGATGCTGTGGCTGGAGAACCTGCCACTTCATTCGTTCATCCACAAACATTCATGTGGGATCAGTGTCTCATGGTTAATCAAAGTAACTTAATTTGAAATAATTATTTTTGTTAATCATTGACAATAACTAGAATCAACATATACCTTGATATACAGTATTAATATATTGACATCTTTGTGAGTTTTGAAGTCATAGTTTAACATAAATTGTGTTAATATGTATTTTTTTTATTAGGTATCGACTTTATGGGCAGTGGAAGAATGAGTCGTACAGCAATCATCCAAAATTGGTTTTGGCGAAAGCTGCAACAATAAAGAGAGCAAAATACATCACAAAGTAAGTAATTTTCAAGTTTATGTATTTATATAATTAAAAGGCAATTCCTTAAAAGAGGTCAAGTGGCTGTTATTTTCAACTTCACTACACTGTATTTTATTTTAAAAATGGCGAAGCATGGTCCATTTTGGTGTTACAGATTTTTTGTGTTTACTCAAAATACTCTTATTAGGTAATATTGATAAGTTTTTTCGTTATTTTGCAGGAGATTAACAAAAGAGAACGTGAAACCGTCTGGCAGGCAGATTGGCAAACTAAGTCACAGTAATCCAGGCATTCTGTTTGAATATGTGAGCTGCTAGGTCAACTGTTAACAGCATGTGTTAGGATAGTTAGGGCTATTTTCTACAAGGAACTCATTAAATTTTCTGGATCTGTTGTTTAAGAAAATTGTTTTTTTACTGAAAACAAAATTCTGCACAAGAGCAACAGTGTTGATGATGTTCATACTAGGGTTTTTATGGGCCATTGAAAACCTGGAAGTCATGCAATTTTAGAACTTCATTTTCCAGGCTTGAAAGGTCATGGAATTTAAGTGTGGATCATGGAAAGCCATGGAGAGCAAATAATGCTTTTGATTGTACATGAAAAAGGCTAAATGTAATGAAAACTGTGAAAGGCCAACATGGCATGGTATGAACCCTTTATACTGATATTCTGGTGTTATATTTTATATGCAGCTGTTGTCACAGATTCAAAAGTATGATAACTTTATTGGTCCTGTAGTAGACTCACTGAAGTACCTCACTCCACTTGCTTATGATGTGTTAGCTTGTATCCTTCATGTATCATTTTTTAGTGTTGTTTGTGTCAGACATGTACTGGGGTTAGCAAAGTCTATGAAAGGTCTATGTCAGTCTTGAATCATGTTCACAACTGTGTATTATAACAGCTTGTTTTGAGTCATCATTATTTCATACTTTTAGTGTTAATGTTTTCTTAGTTTCTCTTTTATATATTAGTTTGATAAATGTGTTGATTCCTCAAATGATGTTTAATCAAAATCATTGACAATTACCAGGAACATGCAGGGTGGTATTAAACTTCCCTTAGCTTTGTTTTTAATTCATTGAAGTGTCCTCCACCTCATGGTTAAAATTAAATTATCATGACGTTAATACATGTATGTGTACGTGTTGGTTTTAAATTGTGCCTTAACTTGAAAATAGATTGTATTATAGAAGCTCTGGCAAATCCTGAAAGAGAGAGACTAAAACATGAAGACACCAACATTTCTGAATGGCTCAAAAGTATGAAGCTCTGTATCTTTCAATGCAATGACAGAACTGACTGAATTTTAACATTAAAAGGGTTAATTTTGTCATTTTCTTTGCCAAAGAATGTTACAGTATGCAAATCACCATTATGTCTCAGGTTTAGCAGTTTTCTGTGGAACTGTATTCCGCAAGTACTCCATAGAGCTCACTGGTCTTCTTCAGTATGTGGCAAACCAGCTCAAGGCTGGGAAGAGCTTTGATTTGCTTGTTCTTAAGGAAGTTGTACAGAAAATGTCAGGGATTGAGATTTCAGAGGAAGTGACTGCTGCACAACTAGAAGCTCTGTCTGGAGGTGAACTTCTCAGAGCTGAGGTAAATATTATTGTAGTGAAAGTGTAGTGAAGGACAAAAAGCTAATTTGCAGGGGTGTAATAAGCATTTTGCTTTGCACCAATATGCTCTGGGTTGAATTCCAGATAATGAACAGTCTTGTACTGTTGGTTATTGCCTCTCCTGTTGCTCAAAGGGGATCTTGTTCAAGATTGCAGGTTTTCCTCTCTTTCAAAACCAACATTGTAGACTTCAAGTAGTCAGTTGATGTACATTACCACTGCAAATTTATCTAAGTTTATCGTCATGATAGGGAAATCTACACTAAATGCTCTAGAACACTTGTTTCAACTGTCAAATGATTATCTGGTGTGTGTTATGCCAGGTTGTCTGTCTGCTTAATGGTCAAACTGATAGTTACGTTTCCTGAGACTAAATTGCTTTTCGACATCCATGTACCATGCTTTGTTCAAAAAGAAATACTGTTAATTTATTGTTTATTTTTCTTGTACATGTAGGGTGGATACTTTGGTCAGATTAGAAACACGAAAAAGTCTTCACAACGTCTGCGTGACACACTGTCAGAAGGAAAGTTAGACTTACCACTCTGTCTCCTCATGGCGCAACAGAGGAATGGCATTGTGTTCTATGAAGATCCTGAAAGACATTTGAAGCTTGTTGGAAAGCTCTATGACCAGGTTTGAACAGATAATTTCTTTTGTTGAAGTATTTGTTCTATAATTGACCTCACTCCCAATGTGTGGCTTTATGGCTCGGTTTGTAGAGAATTGCGCTAGTCTCGTAGTGGTTATCAGTTTGTATCTCTGATGTTTCTCAGACTTCTTTAATTTCCAGGTGCTTAAATTGGAAAATTGAATGCCATGATCATTTCTCACTGACGTCTACATACCCAGTCAATACATGAATTATTTAATATTGGTGGTGAACAGGCTAAAAGTCAGGATCCGAAAAGTGGCTGTCCAAAATGCATTATGGGGCCTGCTAAAATGAACAATTTATAAAGCAACATATGGAAAATAAAACAATTTTCTTTTAAAAGTGTCCATCCACTGTCCGCCTGGACGGCCGTCTGGCTAAAAGCCTGGTGGTGAAAAATGATACTATTTTTGAATGATTTTGGGAACACAGTTGTCTAAAGAAAGTGCCGTTTAGCAGATGTGAATATTATGTTCATGGGCTTCTGCTTGTGTGTTGTGTTTCAGTGTCAAGATACCCTGGTCCAGTTTGGAGGCTTTCTTGCATCCCAGTTAACAGCTGAAGAGTACGAATCGCATCTGCCGTCATTGGATGTTTTGGGACAAACATATCACCTTACTCCTGATGCAGCATTCTTTCTTTCCAGACCCATGTTTGTACACCAGATAGACGTGAGTAAGAAAAAACAGTTTGAAGTTACAAAATGTACAATGGGTCTAATGTGAAACGACAGTGAAACAATATTATCGTTGTGCTCAAAGTAGTATGGAACAGCGTGTTGGGAACAAGTTTAACACATTCTTCTTTTGTGATAGATTAAGTATGACGAAGCAAAGAAGGCCATTGCTGCTAAAGGAAAACAACTTCAACAAAAAGTTAGTTACAGTTCTCTTTACCTGCCATATCAGGATGATGATTAAATATCAATTTTCAAGCAGTTGAACATCTTTTTTGCAAAAACAGTGAGAATAAAAATATTTAAACTTTATTCAAGAATGGAACTAAGAGTTTGATGTGTTTTATTTTAGCAAATTCTACAGTGCTACATCGAGGCAGTGAATTCTGTCATGGAACCTGTATTCCAAAGTGCTCGGCTTTTACAGACACCAAAAGTGTGGAACAGCATCAGGTATGTAATTGTGTTTATTTCTTAAAAATGTAGCAGAGAAACCATAGAGTTATAAATGCCAATGTGGCTGTATCTTTCAAAATGTGCTCAATCATCTTGGGATTTCCATGGAAGTACACGCATTTTACAATAGAATATGCGAAATTGTGCACAATATTGCCTGATACTTAGGCGATGATTGTGTAGGATAATCGTTTCATTGCTTAAAAAATTGTCAGTAAAAAGAAAACTGTGTTTATAAGTCTAAAAAAACTATGTTTGCACCTTCGTACATCGCAGGATGCATGTGCCTTATGTACGGATTACGGATAAAAATATCTCTCTGACTATATTCTAAGCGTGTGAATGTTTTCAATAATAAAACAAGCAAAAAGGAAGGTGACATTTTATGCTAATGGAATATGCTGTATTGTTATGTTTCAGTCCTCAGTTATATGTGACGTTCTGGGCTTTGTCCATGTTTGATCTGTACGTGCCAACAGAACGATACGAACAAGAGTTGAGCAAATTAAAACAACAACAGACACAACTGGATGAAAACAAAGATATGGTATGTGCTGTAATCTTGGCTTTGAGCGAGATAGCGGGCGATCTAAGCAAAATAAGTACAATAGTCTTAGTTCTTTGAATGATAATTATTAATGCTGAGTGTATTCCTTTCTGCGTTGCTTTCTTTGCAGCCTGTCAGTAAGAAAAAGAAAGAGAAAGAAAGGTGTTCTCTTTTAGTCGAAAAATTGAAAGAAGAGTTTAAACAACAGGAAGAACACAATCAGCGAGTAATGGCGTCACTTAAACACGAGAGAGACTCCTGGCTGCCAGCAAGTAAGTTGAATCCTTCAACGTATGCGCTTCCTTGAATTTTGTATATTTGGTTAACAAAAGTAGTGAAACCTGATTTCTTTCAATCAATTAGAGACAAAAATTACATTTAATGTGTCTCGTTATATGCGCTTTTTCCCGTGCTTGGCACAGGTTACACGTTTTCCCACCCTCGTACCCAGGGTCGCTCGGGAAACGGCGACCCTGGCATGGAAAGATCCGATTTGAAGTCATCGGACTTCCGGTTTAACTGTGCATGCCTACCGTTCAAAAGATTGACCGAACGAACTGCATGATATTTTACTTCCGGCCATTGTTATTGTCTTCAAAACCAATCAAATCGATCCTGTGACGCAACTTTCGAGTGTCGCTTGTTTCTTGAAGCCTGCGCAGTAAGGAAAGACTCGAGGTACGAGATTGACGTTTTCCCGTGCTTTGAACCGGCTTACATTCTTTTCCATCGAGTTCTCCGCATTATTCTGATTGGCTGATGGCGAAATTTACGTTTTAACGTGATTGGCTTGGTATCATTATGTCTTATAAGAGTCTTTAGTAGTCTAATGAGATTTCGATTTTTTGTCTTTTAGAAGCGACAAAGAGTGAGACAATCACACAGTTTCTTCAGCTCTGTATGTTTCCAAGATGTGTGTTCACTGCAAGCGATGCTGTGTATTGTGCTAAGTTTGTTCACATGCTGCACAATCTCAAAACGCCAAACTTTTCAACGCTTCTTTGCTTTGATAGAGTAAGTCAGATCACTTGTTGTATGCCCTTATAAGCTTTAACAGATTTGTGTTACCTTTTAAGGAAAACGGTTTTCACCGAGTTTATTCTTTTTCTGTCATCTCAACGTAGGTATTTTCAGATATTTCATACACAGTGGCAAGCTGTACAGAAAACGAAGCCAGTAGATACGGTAGGTGCCGTGATGAACATCGTATTTCTCCATACGATATCAATACGTTGTCAAGTAGTCAGGTTATGAGAATAAAGAAAATTATCAGCTAGCAAACATTGTCTTGATGTACCAACAAATTCTTAGAACTAACTTAGAGGGACCTACTTCCTTAGAAGGAATCTTAAGGAGAATTAAAATTTCGAGCTTAAGAGCTTAAAGCTTTTGTTTCGCTGATACTCTCTTTCAGGTCGATTTTTATGTTCAATGCTTGAAATAGTAATGAGATGGCATGGTGACAAGAAAACCTACGATAAGGTAAGTAGTGCCATGGTGCTCTTGTTGGATATGAGATAGATAGCCAACGAGGCGCATAGCGCGAGTGGAATAATTGTTTTATTTAAAACGCCCCAAATATATTGTACAATCATCGCAAAAATGCATTCTTTTACGCGTACACATCCCTTTTTGGTAGGTCAGTGGTATATGAGTTCATATACCATTGCCTCTCAACCAATCAAAACTCAGGAAATGCAATATACCATAGCTAGTTTTTAATAATATTGTTAATATATGATTTTTGCGTTTTGATGCCTAACAGGAGTGCGGTAGCTACCCAGGATTTGTGACGGTTTTAAGAGCTACTAACAACGATAAAGCGGACCACTTAGACTACGAGAATTACAGACACGTCTGCCACAAATGGCAGTACAAGCTCACCAAGGTACTCACTGTTTACTCTTAGAATTGAGTTATTTACTCTCACAGTTTTGCAATTACGTTTTGTTAGTCAAAGCATCCTTGATCGTAGTTGGATCTTCGAGCATTTACTGAGTCTGCGAATTTTGTAAGAGGTTGCTATGCAACGGGCATGACGTAACCTTATAAATTGAGCTGACGTGATGCTCGTGATTGCTTTTGGAGTGATTCTGATTGGCTCATTGGAACTGGAAACTCTTCATGTCGTTTTGTGATGGTTTACTCAAAACAGCACTTGCGCACAGTTGTAGTATTTTTCAGAGAGTAGGTGATAGGAGTTTGAGCTTTTTCAAACCAGTTTTTCGCTCGGCTGTCGGAGTCACGATCGAAAATTCTTGGTTTGAGTCTGTATTGCATACCTGGAACGAAACATGTAGCAGTTTTTTGTGTTAGCCGTATTAACTAAGACCATTTTATTTTTGAAGGGGTTGGGGGGTTGGACAATTACTAACAAAAATTCCTGCACAAGAAAGAGCGCCAAAAAATATCGTTTAAAAGGGAGCTATGGGGAAAAATCTAGCAAGTACTTTCTGCTGTCCAGGTCCTGTGATGATGTTAAAAAAATCTTGCACAACCAGAAATGTTACCCCAACCCAACCCCCCCCCCCCCCCCTCAAAAATAACATGGTCTGTCCCGAAAGAAAACATTTTTTTAAAACACTGTTTACTAATGTGTATCTTCCTTTCTGCTTTCTGTGTTCTTCAGGCCCTTGTGGTGTGTTTAGAATCAAAGGATTACACGCAAATACGAAACACGATCATGGTGCTAACTAAGGTACGTCTCTAGCGATAACCGAGCAGTCAAGCTTTAAGTGGTTCCTTTGTTGATCAGTTTTAGCTTTTTTTTTAGATTTTACCGTATTATCCTAAAGTATTAAACCTTGGTCAAGCCTTGGAAAGAAGAATCGACAAAATCTGTGAAGAGGAGAAGGAGAAGAGACAAGATATTTACACTTTGGCTGTAGGGTAAGAAAAGTACATGTAGATACTTAAAAATGACTCAGTTAGGAGCCACGTCACGGTTTGTGCCTTTTGAAAAAAATAAGCCTAAATATTTCAAAGTAGACATTTGTAATCCGTCTCAATCTTCTCCATCCTTTTTCCTTTTTAGATTACTAGCAATTCTTTGGTGTTTTTTCCTTAGTAAACTATTAGTTTTAGATTTCCTTCGTTTAAATGGTAATTTGGTTTGTCGCAAAAAATAAATGTCGTGACGTATATGCTTATATGGCTTTTGATCAGCAAAGCAATCATTTGTTTGTTTTGTTGTTTAATTGATTTCAAGGTATGCAGGCCGTTTGAAGGTTAAGAAGCGAGAAATGGTTGTAGAAAGCGAGTTTCATCACAAAGAGAAGGTAATTTTTGAAATAGGAATGAATTTCATTCTTAACATTACGTTTTCGTATTGTGACAATTCTTGAACGTAAAACTTGCATTGGATTTTCAGCCACCCGTAACAACCACCCCATCATCAACTCAAAATGAATCTTCAGCTGTGAAGCAAGAAAAAACGGTGAGTTTCCTCAGAAAAAGTAAAGATTTGCTGTAAACTTAAGTCGAGTAGTCTGAGTTTCCTGTGAACAAGCTGCCCAATGGGAAAAGAGAGTGGATGTGAAAAAACTGACAGGAAAGAGAGAGCCTGTTGACAGGCTAAAAGGTTAAGAAGGCTACTCTAAGAGCGTTTTAATCATCTTCTAACTATTTTCTTGCATATTCTCTAACGTTCCTTGAGAGAATTTGGTTCTTGGTCAAGATTTGTTTCTGCTCGTCCCTTCCTTATTGTTTTTTGCTGAGATGTAAGCCCTTGTTGTACAAAAACGCGTGTGTAAAGCTTTACGTATGAAACGCTCATTGTACAAAAACGTGCTTGTTTTTAGCTTAAAAGCTAAACGAGCAAGTGTTCGAAATCAAGTTGATTTTTTCTGTAATTATCTCGTTAATCCTGCAGGAAACTCCGCCGAATCCTGCAGTCAACTCGGACACGACGAGTAAGTTCTGAGCATTTGAATTATTATTGTCAGTTAGAGGAATCCTCCAGTTTAAGAAAAATCAAATTAACACAATTTTTGGCTTACTTGTTTTTCAGAAAGTGTAAAAAGTGATTCCGATGTGAAACCCAAGACAGCAGGTTTGCTCAGTGATACTTTTACTTTAGTTGTGAAAAAAGGTAAAGCCTTTTAAGCCCCATACGACTCGTAGCTGCCGGCGCTTATTTCCGGTTTCTGCAGCATGAAGCGGCGTAGAGTAGTATTTCTACTCCCCCTGGATGGGACGCTAGTCCATTGCAGGTTACTCCCCCCTGGATGGCATGCTAGTCCATCGCAGGTTACTCCCCCCTGGATGGCATGCTAGTCCATCGCAGGTTACTCCCCCCTGGACGGGATGCTAGTCCATCGCAGGTTACTCCCCCCTGGATGGCATGCTAGTCCATCGCAGGTTACTCCCCCCTGGATGGCATGCTAGTCCATCGCAGGTTACTCCCCCCTGGATGGCATGCTAGTCCATCGCAGGTTACTCCCCCCTGGACGGGATGCTAGTCCATCGCAGGTTATTCCCCAGCATTCTGTCTGGTTTCCCGAACAATTCGCTTACCCATTTATACTCCTTGGTGGAGAGAGGCACTGTGAGAGTGAAGTGTCCCGTCCAAGAACACAACGCAGTCCTTCCGCCAGGTCTCGAACTCGGACCGCTCGGTCGCACCGACCGTTCCTTACTAGCTGGTTGTACAACGGAAGATTTAAATTCTGCTTCACCTCAAATCAGAAATCAAAACGATCTAGCAACTGTTCGATGTATTTCACAATGTGTAAGTCGGTTTCGTTTTGTACAAATGTACTCAGATATAGGACTACTAGACAGTAAAAAGTAAACCAAATAAGAACTGGGAGTTTTAAGATCGGGGAAAATTGCGACAGGTTTTGGAAAAAGTTATTCCTCCCGTAAATCCTGTAACAGGTTGTTTTCTTTGTTACAGTGAATATCAAGAAAGAGCCAGACAGTTCGAAATCTTCTAGGTATGTACCTTCCTAAAACAACACTGGAAACAAACGAAATAATGAACAAATAAATGAACAAGGAAGCAAACAAAAACAAACAACAAGCAAGCAAACACAGAAAGCCGCTCTCGTAAGCTTGCAATTCTACCGGTCAGGACTATATTGTAGCAGTTGCTATTGTTTTGTTCCTGTTGTTCTTTTCTTCTCATTAACTTTAGTAAATTTTCTTGACTGCTATTTTCTTGCGCAGTCCCAGTACGACAAAAACCGAGACCACGGCCTCGTCTCAGGAGAGGTCCGCTGGGAAAACAAGTGCAGGCTCATCCAGTGTTAAATCATCGGGCACCAGTACCCCAAGCGGTCAATCGTCCCGGTCAGGACCAGCTGACTCGCCAGGCAGAAACACAACGAGTAACAAGTAAGATAGAATTTTAAGAACTACGTCGCAATGTTTGAGTCATTTTTAAAAACACTCTATTTTTCAAAGCAAATCTCGATATAATAGGTTACTAAGGAAGAAAAACACCAAAGAGGTGATGCTGAACAGAAAAGGAGCAAGGATGGTTAAGGTTGGAGATGAATGACACGGATTGCAAATGACAAGTTTGAAAATTTTTGGCTAAATTTTTTAAAGCTGCCAAACCATGACGTAGTTTCTGTAACATGTCGTGAACTGAATGAAAGCTGGTTGCGTTGAGTTTTTTGTGGCACACACAGGACAATTTTCAACTTCCACTTGTTTCGCAATGTCGTAGAAAAACGTACTGAAAAACGTATGTTGACCGTTATGGTTTATTTTAGATCTGGCAGCGCCAGCGGAAACTCCAGTCAACAAGTATCAAAATCCGCTGCTTCGAATGCGAGCTCCAAAGGTACAAGAACTCCTACCACTGCAAAAACAGAAGGAAACACGAACGGAAATGACGTATCCACCAGCAAAAAGACAGAAACCAGGTGAGTGTGATGTACCTTCAAGTACCTGGAAGGGTGTCATGACAACGAAGCAGTTTCGGGAAATCCCTTAGACACTGCCTCTTTGGAACCTATATTTTATGCCTGCTATTACACTATAACTAATCAGACGTTTCAAAGTTTGAAATTGAACGGGAGATGTGTATTCACCCACTCCCCCCCCCCCCCCCGCCTTCCTCTTTCTAACAGGGCCTCACTCTCGCTGTGTTTTCTTGGGCTGCGGGGGACTGTTGACGAGACTTGCTCTAGACTATCGCTCAAGACGGCGTTATTCATAAATCCAAGAGTCCGTAAGGTGCTTCCAGAAATAACAGATTTGAAGGTTACTTCAATTAGTGACGATCTACAAAAGGGGAATATATCAAGTTACAAACTAGCATATTTCCAAACTGGCGACTTGGAATGTTGTTGGAAGTTGTTTTTTAAATTTTTATTTTTGCACCTTATTTTCAGCAAACAAAAGGTTAAGGAGAAAGATAAAGACAAACAAACTGAAAAGGAACAAAGTGACAAACCCAAGGAAAAGGTGAAAGGAGAAAAGGCCGAGAAAATAAAAGAACAAAAATCAAAAGGAAAAGAAAAGGAACGAAGTAAGAGTAAAGAAAAAGAAGGGAAAGATAAAGTGAAAGAACGACTCAAGGACAAGGACAGAGAGAGGTCTGGGAGCAAGAGTAAACATTCCTCACCAGCAGTTCCTGAGTCACCACGCGACGGAGAGTATGAAAAAGGTATTCAGTTTGATGAGTCGTGGATCATTGTTTTAAAGTTTTCGTTTGCAACTTTATTATTGACGGAGGCGAACGTGTCTTCGGTTGTCCCGAATTGGTCAGCTTCCCACCATTTGTACAACTTTCTGTTGACAGTTCTCAGAAATTAAAGGGCCCTAGTCAGCCACACCTTTGTAATTGTTTACATGTGAGAATTTCAGTATTATACTTTACGCTGATCTTGCAGAAACGAAAGAAATCCCTTGAGAAACCTGTTAAAGGTAATTTAAACACTTCTAGTAACAACCTACGGCAATACAATACGACTGCGCTTCACTTTACAATTTCCATAATTTCGATGCCATCGAAAATGGCGGAGGCTGACTAGGGCCCTTTGAAGTAAAATCGTTGCGCTGACAATACAGGATTAACTTACTGCTATATAACTAGAATAATCACGTGTTTGTGAATTTAGTATCCACACACACACACTTCTGTCTTAGCCGTTAGCTTTGCTGACGGGAATGAAGAAGGCTGAATCAGGTTTCCACCTTTGCGAGCACTAATGGCAAAGGACAAACTCTATAATGATTTTTTTCGTGTTGTGTTTCAGAGGCGAAGCGTCGGAGACTTGAAGGCATCTCGTCACCCTCTTCACAGGTTTGTCTATGAAACATGACTAAATTATTTACACAACAAATCGAGAACGTCGAGTAATAAATATTGTAAGTAAACTTGGCTGGCGGAACATCCTCTCCCCCCTCCAAAAAATAAATGAGTAAATAAATAAAACATCCTGATAAAGGTAGTCGTTGGTAACTTCCCATTTTTAAAGTCTACTCTGTCGCTATCTTCTTGTGAAATTTTCAAATCATTCTAGTAGTCTGGCAGTTCCACCCTTGGGGAGTAAAGGTCTTGATGTTGCCTTGGTACCTTATGTCTCTATCAGAGTTCATTAAGTACGTCCCACTTTCAAGAAATTGGCCTTCAATACATTGATACAAGATTTGAATGCTTCTTCCTAGGAAAACTCTCCTGCCCGGTTAGCTGGCGATTCCGACTCATTTAAGGTTAGTGTTTGATTAAAACTTATATTACTCATAAGAGAAAAAGGGATTGTTAATATGTTCATATGACTTCGAGACGCTAGAAAACGTGCCTAACACAGGAAACCAACAATGTGGCTTCATAGCTCAGTTGGTAGAGCATCGCACCGGTATCGCGGAGGTCACGGGTTCGAATCCCGTTGAAGCCCTGGTTTTTTCAGGCTCCTTTATTCCAATTGCTTAAATTGGAAATTCACTGCGATGATCATTTCTCACTTTCAAAAATGGTTAATGTCGAAAATTAACAGGAACCCATTAGGAAGTGAGGATGAAAATGTATTATGAAAATGTATGATGTTGTGGTGTTGTGCTGTTATCTTAAACAACTTCCTGTTGTGTTTTCTCGTCAGAGTCCAGAAAATCAGGAGAGAAAATCCAAACTCGCGGAATACGAAAAGGAAAAGAATGCAAAATCTGACAGGAAACGAGTAAGTGAATTTGTTCGTCATTCCCATCGCTGATGTTTGATGCTTGCTTAATTGAATTACGAATCAAGTGCCATTCATGTTCAGCAATCTTCATAGAAGCTCGTGACGAGCTTCCAATTTCTACAAGCCAATCAGAAACTAGCCCGAAGATTCACGAGTATACAGATTATAATCATGGAAGCTTCAGGAAATGGCGATACATCATGTTGCTTAGCAACAAAAATCACGTGTTCATTTAAAGGGGATACGTCACGATATTTTGAGTTATTTCTTCGACAACCTAAATTATCCTTAAATTTTAGGAAACATAAAAATAATAGTTTGCTAAGGAAGAAAAACACCAAAGGAGTGATACTAAACCAAAAAGGAACAAGGATGGCTGAGGATGGAGAAGATTGAAACGGATTGGAAATGACGATTTTGAAAAATTTAGGCCAAATTTTTCAAAGTGCACGAACGATGACGTAGCTCCTTGAATTCTCGGGCGGAAATTCAAACTGAGCGACGTTACGTTGTTTTAGACTGTACTGCCTGTTGAATTCAAAAGATATATATACCTTGGTAGAGCACTGCACCGGTAACGCAGAGGCCTTGGGTTCGAATCCCGTTCAAAGCCTGAAATTTTCTTTTCAGGTCTTTGTTCCAGTAGTGTTATGGCTGCATTCGCATATAAACCGTATCTGCTTAATTGCTACTGTTGGACATTCATTAGTTTGTTATTCACCATACCCCGCCAGGTATTTCGTCCACTTTAAGGGCTAACCCACATACGGCCGCTTTCATGTGGCTTTGATAGCTCAGTTCTGAGGGCACTGCACCGGTAACGCAGAGGCCATGGGTTCGAATCCCGTTCAAAGCCTGAAATTTTCTTTTCAGGTCTTTGTTCCAGTAGTGTTATGGCTGCATTCGCATATAAACCGTATCTGCTTAATTTCTACTGTTGGACATTCATTAATTTGCAAGGCATTGTATTAACTGAACGCGCTGAACTGCCACCTGAGAAGAAAGTAACCATGGCCTTTGATTGCCATGATCGTTAGTCTGTCTTCTTTGTTGTTGCTAATCGATCTTCTCGCTTGTTGTAGACGTCATTAGAACCCGCTGAAGGGAAAGAAGCCAAAAGAAGAAGAGAAGACGCCGACGTTACTGTGGCTGTTACCAAAACGTCCAACTCTCACGGGTCTGAGACAAAAGTCAAGGTCAAGAGCGAGGTAAGAAGTGTCACGCGAGTGTCTAACCTCCTAATATAGAGGTTTCTCCACAATCTCGTGTAGCAGCGTTGTAAAAGAGATTGGGTGACAAGCCAAAGGAATGCTTTTAGGAATAAGTTGAAAGTTTATATGTGGAATGTAATAAACATGCAGAGGAATTAGACTTTCCGAGTTGCCGTTTGTTTTAGTGACTGCGTATTTCCCAAAGGCCTTTTCTCAATGGCCTCCATTAAATTTGTGAACAAACGTCTTAACACCAACAACTGGTGGATAAGATTCACTAGCCTTGGGATATAGCACAAGGCATCCCTCGCATACTGCCCCAGTGGGCTTTTTTCAATTTTCGTTTTGCCTCAGTTTGAAAACGAGTTCTCGTGCGAAACTATTCAAATGAAAATGAACGGGTGTGACTCATTTTCTTATGAATGATTTAGTTTCGACACAAAGACAGGGCAACTTTGGAATGACTCATTCTCTTTGCATTATAGATCACCTTTTGTTTGAATACTTACAACTGGATAACTGGGGTCTCTTAGTAGGAACTTGGAAGATTTTATTATTTATTTACGTTCTTTGGATTTAAGGATAAGCCGAAAATGCTGAAACTTGTACGTAAAGCAACGACAGATGCTTCACCACCTGGGAAAAAGGAGAAAGAAAAAGATAAAGAACGAGAAAAAGACAAGGAAGTCAAACCAACAGCAAGCAAAAAGGTATTTGGTCATAATATTTATTAGAAAGAGGAAACCACGTGTTATTAACTTTACTTGCTCTGCAGCTCTGTACCGTAGTTCCATACAAGAATTCTGCCAAGATTTTGGTAGGAATTCTGGTCTTTCTAATAACGGTAATTGTTGTTGTCACTTTGCAGAAAGAGTCGCGTCACCAGGAAGTCAAAGACTCCGAATCCAAGGAAGATGAACGCGCCAGAAAACAATATCCTTTTAAATGCGTTGCCTCTCCCCTCTCCGCTCCCCCTTTCCCCCCTTTCCCCTCTCCCCTATTGAAGTGGCTCATTTGGCTACTTTCTTTTTTTTTTTTTTCACTGTGAGTTACGCTACGACCTGACCCTGATTTTTGTTCCGTCAAGCGTATATAGCGAAAAAGGGGCAAGGATGAAAATGGCTGCGCGAAATTTGGTGGAAGATTGCGGGTCTATCCCCAGATTTCGCGCGGCCGTTTTTTGTTTTCAATCCCCGCTCTTTTTTTGTTTGTCGACTCTTGCAAAGGAAAATCTTAAGCGCTTCATTCTTCATCCCGCTTACTACTGAAGTAGTAAAGTATGTTGTAAAGTTGTCGAGTTGCCAACTGAACTATGCCTAGGACTTATTTTCAGTGATTCCTTTCCTTGACAGTTGCTACTCATTCTAGGTCAGCGTCAAGAAATCGAAGAACCTGAGCATAAAAAAGCTACAAAAATAGAAAATAGTTTTGTCCTTCGTCTTGTCATGCACCACCAAACAGCCTTGCCGCGCAGACATAAAATGGAAGCCTTCGCGTCAAGTAAAACATGCCAGTCATTCTTAACAACAAGAGCCCACATTGAGTTTTATTTGTCCGCCGATTTAATTTCTGAAAGTAGAAATTCTTAATTTTGTTTCACGTGTTCATATGGACAGAAAAGCGTGTGAGGAGAGCATCATGTATTCGTGGACACTCCGTTTTTTAGACGTTTTATAGTCTCCGCCAGCGTACGTAGATACTGTGTTGTTTCTGAATAAACCAGCTTGTAATTAGTGGTAAAATATTTTGAATTAAGCGACTCCAAAACAGAATTGAATAAAATCCTACTTTGTACAGTAATATGCGTCCTATTTATTGAGATGCGTTTTTGTTCGTTAAAGGTTTATTTTTTATTCACAAACTTGTCAAGTTGTAGCTACTGATGTAGAAAAGCAAGAGGACAGGAGGCCAAAAACTAAAGCAAAGATTACCACGAGCACGTTTGCATGGAATTCATTGTGGTGGCGTTTTGTATCTTTGGATATTTCAGCATCAAAGACGTTTCACAAACCGACGAAAAGTCTACAACCATCGTCAAAAACGTTGCCATGATGCTCGTGTGATGCTGGCTGAAACTTGGCTCGTGAATCCACGGTACCATCCAACGAGTCACCAAAGCAAAGCAACAGCTACCAAGCCTGATGGACCTGGCATAATGATGTAACCAGGCCTCTAAACCAGTAACCAAGCCTTGGAAAGAGCTGAATAATCAGACAGGAGGCAAATTCGATATTTTTTCTTACATTTTCACTGAAAATAGGGAAAATATTAGTTTTGTAGCATTATGCTATACTTGGCCATTATGCCGGCATTATACTCGATGCTCTGACTATGTCATTATGCCCAAAATTATGCCTGCATAATCTGCCTGCCCCTAGATCGGCTAACCGGGCTGGCTCGGTTGTCATGCAATCTAGAAGTTGGTTATTTCTGCGTTTAACACACAGTAAAATACTTCACACCTTATTTAACAGCAATCAAGGCTGAGAACAACCCAGTCAATTAACTCCCCGGGGTATTAGCAACCGCACAACTGTTTCAATCGTTTCAGTTTGATTTTCGTCATGTCTATTTTCCTTCACGACGGGTTAGCCAAATGTGAAATGCACGCTTACAGGAAAAAGCATCAAAAGAAATGTATATTATTACGCGGGCAGGATGTTTCTTTAATTAAGCATCATTCCAGTTTAAGCCTTGGGCAAACGATCTAGCCAGCTTTATTCACCGGCGACCGTAACAGAAGAGCGTTTCTCGTTGCAGCGTGTTATTTATAAAATTGAAGATTCGTTTCTGGCGGTAAGTAAGTACTTTGTGTGGTATTTTTGCCATTCGTGCTTCACTAACCAGACACCATACTAAGACCCTCCTAACAACCATGGATCACTGGGCAAATTTGCACTGTACTTGAAACTCATTCCTCAATTTGTTTTAAAGACCTGCTCCAAAGCCAGCGAACTTTCAGAATTGTGAAAGTGAGAAATGATCATATCGCAGGGAATTTCCATCCAGTTTAAGCAATTGGAATAAAGAAACCTGAGGCGGACTAGTCACGGGTTCTCATCCCGTTGAAGCCCTCATTTTTTTCAGGATTCTAATTTCAATTGGAAATTCACTGGGATGAAACATGTATCACTTTCATCTATATCCGCAGTTCATATATGAATTATTTCATGTCATGCCAATCAGGTATCCATAAAACTCTTTTTTTCTCAAAAATTTAAGGATAAATTAGCCGAAGAACTATAGTTGTATGGCTGCAGGCTGCAGGTCGAAGGTTGGTGAACATGGGCGAGCTAGGTGTGCATTACTAGCTGGAACATTCAATACGTTCGTTTCGCCACATATTTTTAGACTCGCCTTAGAAAATACTGGAAGCCGCAGGTTGGTTTTGTGCTTCTAACACATTTTTAAATCAATACAAAGTTCTCCATTTGTTGAGCAAAACCGTTTTGTATTCAAATGCTAATGTTGGTACAAAGCACTTGAAAGGAAGCGCATAGCTTTTCACTGTGTGAATCTATTTTGAGTTTCGAGTTATCATTGCCGTTATTTTGTCTTGTCCAACCTGAGGCAGGCAGAACGTTTGCCAAAGTACTAGCTGGCATTCATATTTCTCTCAACTAGTGCAGTAGTTGAGCATTGTTTGGTGTATGTTTTTTTAAAGCAAACATTTTACTGATTCAACAGCTGAAACATGTATATGCACGAGTTGATCTTGTCCAGTCAAACAAGCTCACCAGAATCATGCGGGGATCACAATATGGGCAGGTAAGATATTAAACGTCCTGTACTTTTTAAAGGACCCGGATGGTCGCCATTAACGAACGGAAGAAATAACGAACAAAGGTAACGAACGAACGGGCGAGCGAACGGGTGAACGCACGCCCGCACGAACCGACGGGCCGATCGATCAGAGTGAAAAGTTTTTCATAAGGACTCTTCTTAAAACAGAGGTAATAAGCAACTCGAAAATAGCATATTGCAAACCGTTACAATGATGGAAATTTCTGCAGTACATATTTTTCCCCTTTAGAAGGCGCAAACTTTACTGCCTCAAAGGCCAGTATTTGGAGATAGGTAACAATGGACGAGTGAGGGGGACACAAAATTATCACAGTCCTCACGGTAAGGACGATTAACTTGCAGATATCAGTGCTTTTTGTTTATTATTAGTCTGTTACATACAAACTGATGAGCTTAATTTCTATGACCCCTCCCGCCTCGAGAACAGTGGTGTGCGCAGAGGATGTCTTGCCAGCACTGACATCTGGAAAAAATGAACAGTTTATTAATGCACTTTTTTGACAGACGTCAACATTACAGTTGAAGGGATAGAACGATTAGACATCAAGAAAATAAGAAGAGGCCTGTCTGTTCTCTTAGAGAATGATGCAATATTTTACGATTTTCCATGTCAACTGAAGGATTACCTACGTACAGCCAGGCCACCGCGCTTCCTTCCTTTGGCGAGTCAGATTTGTAAGAAGAAAACACTTCGGCAAACCTATCGGCCTGTATGTGATGTGTTGATTCAGTGCTTGTAGGATTTGTTTAGGTTTATGTAAAAAAGGATGGAAGGAGTTGTAATACGAGGACACTGGATGGACATTAAAGGTGTTAGTAAAAACAAAATAAAACTTCTCTTCTCATAGTGTTCGATTACTCACAGCCAAGTCTTTCCCAGATATCCAGAGAAGGAGACGGACCCACACCGCTCGATCCGGAGTCGAGCGCATTAACTAGCAGGCTACCTTGCCTCTCCCAAAAGCAATTATTGAAAGTGCAATAAATAAACTGTGCTGACAATATTCTTCTTTCCTTTCTTTCTTCCTGACCCTCTTAGTCGTGCTGGAGCTGGCTCCGGTAGCAAGAGACCTCATTTGCATAAAAGGCGTTCACACGGGTTTCTATCTTGCAGTAAATAAATATGGCGAGGTTTACACTACAGTAAGTATCATATCCAGTGATATGTTAGTTTGCGTATTAATTTAAGGGTCTTATAATACTTCAGACCTTTTCCGATAATGCTGACTAACAACATTTAGTTGAGATGTAAAATAACAATAAAACCTCTATCAAAACTTTCATCGAGTGTCGAAGTCTACAATCACCAAAAATAGCGTTCATAAATAATATTTCTTCTTTTAGGCAGAATGATGCAATTTTGACATACTAGAGGTACAATGTTTCTTATTGGTGATATAATACCATAGACTGGAACCCTAGGCTCGATTACCAGCCACTGTTCGGGAAAATGAGCCCGCGGTCATCAGGAACGGAGACCGAACCCGAAAGAGCGACGGAAATCGAGCCTACTGGAACCCCTACATCACCCCTATAAACAGCATTTAGCCTGGGACCGCAGGTTTAATTCATCTGCGATTCGAAGACTATATTAACCGTATTGTGAGTGACTTAACCATGTACTATTTGTCCTAAATGTAGCCTTGCTCCTCCTTTCACACATACAGGTATTGCAAAACGAGGAATGCATATTCAGAGAAAAACTTACACGGAACTTCTACGACAATTATTGTTCATATAAGTACAGCCACAAGGGCCTGGTACTAGGACTCGGGCAAACTGGGGTAGCGGTTAGCGTCTCGAAAACAACAAGCTCTGAAAAAGACTACGAGACACAATTTATTACAATTATAACCTTTTGATATGTCAGTAAGTAAGTCTGCTTGCCTTTGTTGCCCTGGTATTAGAGTAAAAATCAGCGATATGAAAACCGAAGGAACGACGTTCGTTGACTCCATGTTAAAAATGTTGATAGACTGAGGAAGAATAGTGTGAAAAGATTTGAGGGTGTTATTTTAAAATATTCAATTGAGCACTTCCTGGCCTTAACGGGGACGCAGGCCCCGACAAAAGGTTTTCAGGGAATGGCTCCGGCAATTAATGGTTTGAGAGGAGAAGGGGGTATCGATTTTAACACTTCTGTCTTGGGTATATTTTCGTGGCGGGCCTAATGTGTTATCAGGATAAGCTATGCAGAAACGGATTACCATATTTTCTCGATTAGACGCCCCGGCGTTTATTTAAGACTCTGCCTTTTTGACCCGGCGTTTATTTGAACCCGGCGTTTTTCGGGCCCGATGTTTATTAGACAATTATATTTTTCTTAGGTCTTTAAAGCCTCGCTTTATACTGAAAACATTCACCAGAATTTGTTGGTTTGTTGAACTGTTGGAGAGTGTTCGCCTGGGAAACGTAATAATTGTACCTATTTTTCCATAAAGATTCAGTTGTGTAATTCCAAATTAAAATAAATGGAGGACCTCGATTAAACGCCGGGTCGTTTATTTAAAACTCGACGTGACAGATCCGGCATGTATTCGGGGCCTGGCGTTTAATTGAGGAAATACGGTAATATCATTTTTTGTTAGCATTAACTCCGTTTAGGAGTAATTAAATACAAAATGTACTTTTGCCTTTGCTATTGTTTACATGCGAAAGTTTCAGTATTATATTTTACGCAGAGCGTGTCGAAACGAAAGACTAGACTAGTAATTTAATCACTTCCGGGTAACAAAACTTACAGCAATGCAGTAAGATGGCAGTTCACAATATAATTTCGATGGCATGGAAAATGGCGGAGGCTGACTAGGGCCCTTAAAAATGTCTTAGATGGTGTGTTAAATAAGTTCAAAGGTTCGTTTAGGGTTTGAACGGCTGTGCCGCACCTTTCTAAATACTCAAGAATATGCTGAGTACATCCCTCAGTTAGAAGAGTTGCATGTAAATAGCGTGAGGCATTACAGAAGCAACAAACTGTAGAACTACTTTAATATAGTTAAAACACAACCGTTACATAATAACACATTATTACAATAAATTAAAGCACAAATGATGAACGAGTTAAACGCTTGCTAATATTTTCCTCCTTTTATAACAACTACATCTCTATTCAAGTCATGTAACAACGGCTTGTCTAGCAAAAAACATGACCCTGAAAATAATTCTTAAACCCCTTACTTCGATTGTTGAGTTAGTTATTCCGATTTATATACAGTGTGCTTGGTTGCAGTTATAATGTAGAAACCCTCCAACTGAGACACCCAAAAGAGCGAAAATTGGTTAGAGTTAGCGGAGTTGATAGTGAATGTCAAGTATCCTCTTATTTAGACTTTGAAGAACTTTCTTTCCTTGTGCTAAATATATACCCCCTGCTACCCGAGTTCGAAAGCCGTCCTTTAAATTACGACCCGCGTTTTTCCCCTTTGGTTTATGGCCCAAGCGCGAAGCACGCGGACCATAGATATCGAAGGGAGAAAACAAGGGTCCGTAATTTAAATAACGAGGTTAGTAAGATATTCATTATATCTCTTTCTTGGAATCGAGTGCGATTTTAAATTTAGCGTACTAACCCGCGGTTCTGTTCTAAGTGAGCTTTTAGGAAGTGACGATGTCATTTGCCTTTTCATAGTACAGCCCAGCTTTGTTTTCACAGTTTAAAAAGTACGAAACTGATAAAAGTTTGATTTTAAAAAAGAAACAGATGCTTTCTTCTTGACTTCTTGTTCCTTAAAAATAATATAGAAAATATAAAATAAAAACAACGACCGTGCTGAGTATTGCGAAGAGTCGTACGTTAATTTTCTGATCCGGGCATCTTGGGTTTCTTTATCCGGGAATCCTGGTTTGTGTTCTCGCTCAGCAGTTCAGTGGAAAGCAGGTCATTTTATTACCAAGACATAGACAATACTGACAGCGGTCTGCGTAATGTTCCAAAGGCTGCAAGGGACACAGATAAATTTCCTTGAGTATGAAGTCCATTCAAGTTTTAACTGACTCCCCCTCCCCGTGCTATTCCCACATTTTGCTTCTTTGAGTAACTGAAGCACCTTTTTTCTTGGTTAAGGGATTCATTTGTACTTTTTTAATTACAAAGGACATTTACGCTTTCCAAACCAGAAGCCCGTTGAAAACTGGTTATTTTTTCCATGGTTTTTATTATTCAAATGGAATGAATGTTCCTACCTTGTACTCCTTTCCCTTGAAAAAACATTTGCATCTCGCAGATGCGATGCATTTGTTCTTCTTATTCAACACCTCTCCTCTCGGACAGAAGCAGCCTTCTGTGCATGATTTACACTGGGATCCTTGGCTAATGAAATCGTGATACTTGGAACACGTTGTATCGCAACCACATTTTTCGTAAACCTTTCCTGTTCCGAGACATTGGTCCTCTGGGGAAGCAGTGAAAGAAATTGGACAATCAGTTTTTTTTAAGAGAGCTAACTACATAGTAAATTGTGATTAATCAGCAGAAATATCATCTCAACTTGAAAAAGTGACTTTTTCAAGCCTGGCCAATGTGGCTTGGAAAAATGGCTAAAAAGTAAAATAATAATGGTTCCCTCTTTCTCTTGGTGTTCTGAGCACCTTTCGTATGAGTGAAGGCAGAAAAATCCACGTGACAGACAATGAAAGTGCCCCTTAATGTTCGGCATTCGTCACGTGTTTCAATCCTACCCAATCTTGCCGCCGATTTCAATGCCTACAGTGTGTAGAACCAGGTCTTTCAAAACACCATTCGTCCGGTAAAGGCAAACAAAAAGTGGTGATAATTTTGTTTAATATGCCTGTATGGTCAAATTTAACTCAATTTTTAATAAAAAAAGTCTTTTAATTGATCAGGGACACATGACTTTCAATCCCTTCTGTGTATATTTCCCACCAAGTCACTTGGACGAATTCAAAACCCAGGTCTACAGATTGCGCTGAAATCGGCTGTAATCATCCTCGTTTCAGTGTTATTATTAGCTCTGGCTTTTTTCGTCTTGGTAAATTTTTAATCTGAAGTTTCTTTCGCCATTTATAATTGACCTCAACTTTGAAATTCTTCTCGCTGGTCCCCAAAGGCAACTGTTGGTATCGCGAACGACAATTGACGTTAACTGAAATTCTGCTCACTGGTCGCCATAAACTCGTATATTTCTTCCTAAAGCGCGTTTGGAGTATTTACTCAGTTATTAAGACAATTGCCTTTGGCGCGTGACCAGTTATGATTATTATTATAATACTCGGCCAAAAGCCTCGTCAAAACACACGCTGTGCGGGCCGCACAAGCTGATTGGTCCACGCGATGAATTTAACCAATGAGATTACGTTCAGACCGTTTGAAGCGAACAGAAAGGTTTGAAGTTCAGTTTCACAGAAAAGGCATTAGTTTTCAGAGAGAAAAATCGGTCTAATTGTTACAAATGAGAAGAATGCAGACAAAACGTTCGGATTTATACTTGAAGATGGCTAGAAGCAAAAACACGATCCAGAAGATACAAAGAAAGCAAGTTCTTGTATCCATATTCATTCACCAAGAAGAAGGTAACCCTTGGCTAATTAAGGCTTTTCACCTATGCAATATAAAGCTGTTCAGTACCTTTACAAATCGGGCAGCACTGTCCTTTAAGGGTGATCAGATCCCCAGACTTTCCTCTACAATCAGGTATAGGGCAGGCAGGGGGTGAGCAGGTAGTGTTTCCCTCCTAAAACACAGACATATAGACAAAATACATTACATTTTATATCCAATTACATAATAAGCCCAATTATATATGCTTGCATTATTTTGATTGGTTTCTACCTATGATCTATTAAGGGACACACGGACTACTGACGTTTATATTTTTTTCTTTATTATATAAGGAGAAAGAATCCATGTTGCTGTGCGTCTGTTCAGTAACAGATCACAGAAGACGCCTGGTGTTTCATCATTCAGCAAAAGCTATCAATCTGTACTTTCACTTGGTGTACTTTTCACACTGGAATTTGGAGATGGGAAGACAAACAGTAAAAGTCTTTTCCATTTTTATCGTTGTAAAGGGAGCAAAAAAGAATGTGTACACACCTCACATTTACAGGTCTTGCATCTGTCGTTCCCTGATTTCCATGTCTCGCCGTGCAGATATGTTTGACCGTTATCCTTGCAGGCTTGGCACGTGTGTGTGCAGATCACTTGTCCCCACTATTAATTAACAAGAAAACAAAGTTAAAGGAGCTATCTCACGGTTTGCCGTACACTTTGGAAATTTAGCCTAAACTTCTCAAAATTGTCAGCAATTTGTAAATTATCCGTCTCAAATCGTCTTCATTCTTAATCATGCTATTTCAATAATTTTAATGTAATATAGCTAAGATATAATTTTTATTTGTAAACAGTGTCCCCGATTAGCTTTTTTCCAAAGCTAAACACTCAAACACTTAAATAAAGTTAATTTTATTTCATTTCATTCATGCTTGCGCCTATTTGGATTAGTTTCTCGCTTACTTTACTTTACGCTTACTTTACGTCTAAACGAAAACGAACATACAGCCTGCTCGATCCCGAACGATCTTAAAGTAAAAGCTAACCAATTTTGATAGAAATTAATGTTATTGAAAGAGTTAAATTAATAGATCCCAACTTAACTGTGTTACTAGTTGCTTATTATTCTTAAACTCTTCTTTACTATTGTTATTAATGATCCAATTCTCTTTGTGCGCACGCTCACCTTACACTGACACACGGTACACTTGTCTTTTGTCCAGCGGCTTCCATCCTCGTACCTGAGTCCGCCCATTACGCAATCTTTTGTTCCCACAGCATCTGAACATTGGCACTGCAGTTGAACAGAACGTTTGTGTACGCCGGTTAGAATATTCGTTACTGCAATTTACAGAGCCAGGGGTGCTACGGACACCCTGATCATTGTCTCGATACACCCTAGACTGTTAATAGTCCGCTATTTTTTCGTATTTTTCCTCGATTGGCGAACGCGGTGAATGAATCGCGAGAGAACTGGACTCCGGTGCAAAACGTGTGTTTTTTGCTCGCGCGCGTTCTTTTGCGTTGAGAACGGCTGTGAACAGTCTAGATACACCATCCCCTTCAAACATTGTGCGCTTCAGTCGCCACCCCACTCCTACACACCTATTAAAATTACTCTCTTCTGATCCTCATCAAGGGATTTTTCATTTGTCCTTGGGCAAATACTGTCGGATAAAAGATGGTATTTTACATGATCGAGCGAAGGGATCAAAATCGAATTTCTCATTAAGATAACAAATGCGTTGCGAAGAAGAAACGTAATAAAAATAAGGAAGATACCAGGATGAATTAACAAGGTGAAAGGAAAAAGTGTGGCTATCCGCTAATATACACATTTAAGCGTTCAAGAACCGTCAGTCTGTATTCTTTTCACCAACAATTCCTTACCTTTGCGGCTGTTGGACAATCATCCAGAAACGATCCCAAAAGAAACTTTACGTCCTGAAGACCCCCCTGAAAAAAAAAAAAAATAAGAAAAAAAACTTTGTTACATTCTTCGATCCATGATTGATGGTTTGCTAATTACCGTCAATCCTTTTAATTCCAGTTTGTGAGAATCTAATCAAACAAGTAAATAAAGGAGTTGAAAAATGCTTGGAGAATATACGCGCAAGAGACAGAGAAAGTAAATTTAAAAATATCAATGGAAAACAGTTCTTTTTTTTCACAATTGAATAGAATAGATAACCATCTTTGTAAGCTTGTTGGAACTTTCAAAAGCAGATTCCCAACGATTATTAATAAGCATATCATTCCTTGTAGCTTACCTTAAATCTACTGGTGATTTGACCAGTATTTTCCAAATACACTTCGTAAACTTGTGCAAGACGAAGCTGTGCGTTCTGTGGGTATGAAATGATCTGATAGTTGAAGGAATCCACGTGGACCATCTTGTCATTTACGAAAATCCTTATCAGAGACTGGGTGTCCTGTATGCGAACCGCCACCTTATTCCATTTTTTGTAGTCCAGGTATCTGTTACTTGAAGCTTTAAATGTCTTAGAGGACCCTCCCCTCAGCTGAATTGATACAGAGATATCAAGACCTGTACCTCGATTGTTGCCGCTGAAATAAAGACAACAAAAAAGCGTTATTTTGAGACATAAAATAACCTCATTAGAGCACTTTTCAATTTGGTATCGCAAAACAACCAAAACAATCTGGCCAATCAGAACTCGAAGCAAGTGAATGTAGCCGGCGAAAAGCGCGGGAACGCGCCACACGTGATTGGCTGGCTGCGAAAATGGCGTGAGCAGTGTTCCCATTTGAACTATTTTCGACACTCAAGTGAAACACTCAGTGAAACCGATCTGTGGGGTATTATTCTTACATTTTTGTCACCTTAAACCTTATTGCCTGATAAGTTACAGAAATACGTTGCTTATTACTCTAAAGAAAATTAACTATTTTACTTTTAAGATGCATGGAAGAGCACCTCAATTGGTTACGGGTTGAATCTTGTAAATGATCTAAATGCGGTTCTATTAAGTCTAAAAAAATTGCATAGACGCTTGAACAGAAGGAGGGTGGTCATGTTGAACTTTTAGTCAGCACACAAACGAAAAATGACCAATATTCGAGTTATAAAAACCCGTCAAAGGGTCTATTTATACTCGAAAATTTATAAAATACAAAGAAGGACTGCATCTAAACAAGGGACAGAGTAATTGATAACAATAAACTCAATTCGTTCTTCTGAAAACTGGCGACGAAAATAGCATTTTCCAAGTAGGATAAATACACTTCTCTTTATTGATCGCGTGAGAAAATGAAAGTTTTCCTCAAATATCAGCTTATTAGATTTGTATTAAAGACATTAAACGGAAATAACACTCGATCTTTTGATTATAAAATTACACAAACGCCGCTGAGGTACTCACGAGACTATCAACTTGAAAAACAGCTCATGTCCGTCTTGTGAAGAAATGGAAAGAATTGGGTTGTCGAATTTGCCATTTGGATCAATCTTGACAAAAGCCGAGACGATGAAATCGTGGCTGTTGTGGATCAGTTTATCGGCTTGTTCAAACGCCTTCTGGCTTGCAATTTGGTGCGATGTTGAGGTGGTAAATTGATATGCGCTACTTTTGTCGTTCTGTCCCGTGGTTTTTGTGACGCCTGGGAATGCTTTGTCGCCAAGTCCAACGGCTTTGAAAAGATCAATTTCTTTGGCCAGATCTGTAAAGAAAATGACATGTATGAAATACTTAAAAACACGCAAACAGGCGTAGAAGCAGTGAATGTGCGAAACCCAAGAACGTTGTGATTTTTAATTTCTTTTTGAACATAAAATATTCTTATCTGAAGAATAAATAGCTGTTGTTCAGTTATTCAGTTGATGGGACGTTACGTCTTTCAGCAAACATGAAGCAATTTCTGCTCAAATGGCCTTCGGCACGAATTGATATGAATGACTAACCAAAAAGCAAGCTACAAATTATGGGGAAATACGTTTCAAATAGAATTTTTTCTGATTTGGTTAAAATAATGTATACATGTACAAAACAAACTGCAATGTTGTTTAATACTGACGAAAATATGATGGAAATTCTAGAAACGTAGGGATTTAAATGTTGCGCAATTCGAACTAGAAATCGTTTCTGTACCACTAAAACGGACAAATAGGCTGCTATAAACTGGTTTCTCTAAAGGCTGAAGCAGCAACCTTACTATGAACAGAAGGTTGCTTGAATTGTTTTCATAGCCAAGACATCACAGAAATTGTTTTGCCAGAAAATACTTTTAGAAAGCGTTCCACACTATTTTAATTCAATCGACAGAATAACGTGCACCCTACGCCCTAGGGTAATCACATTCTAACAGTTTCGGCTTTGATAGGGACTGATAAATCCACTACGGACTTAATTTCGGGAAGACAAATGTATTTTTATAGATCATCTCCTCCAGATACACTTTGGGGTCACCTGACTTACTAATGTTCCCTTCGTCTTGAAAGCAAGATTATCAATATGGATAAAGTTTTCATCGACATTCAGGTCTCACCGTCATTCGCTGATGTCCCCTTTGCAAGGAAAAACATCAGAACTGTTGCGAAAATCCCGTCAAGGATCCGTACCATCTTGATAGACCAAGTGTTGTTGTATCCAATCGATCTGAAATGCGTTTTGGTGACTCCTCTTATCTGCCTGTCGAGTAAATAACTAGCCGTATTTATTTCGATACCAAACAATACGGGAGGGGCGTGACCCGGTAACCTTTGTGACGCAAATCCGTAGTCAGGAAACATTGAAAAGATGTAATCACCAGTTTTTGTGGCCCATGCACAACCAAATGGAACAGGAACAGTCCCAAACAAGGAAGGAGGAAACAATGAAGTTCTAACAAAAACGAGCAAATCGGATTTAGCGTCGCATGATCTTCTCGCACAAACGTGTGAAATGTCTGAAAATGACAATTTGTAGCCTGCAGTGCAGGCGTATTTTGGACGCGCGAGTGCACATTTTCGTATGTAGGCCGTCACTGCAGGCTAGACAATTTGGGACACTGTAGCTTTCTAGAACAGACTAGTAATTCCCAGGAGATGAGTACAATTTTACTGTTTTCACAAACCATCGTGATGATTTATGCGGTTACGCAATGCCAAACAAACGTCATTAGGCCCCCAACAGCCTCCGCCACATCCACATATCTTGTGTCACGTTTTGGAGACGTGATAATTTTCCAATCGCATCATTTGTTTTTGCCAGGGACGCGCTGAATGAAATTGACTTCCCTTTTGTAAGGGTCTGTAAGTAGTACCTACCTTTTAAACGAGGAACCAAGAAAAGGGTGTTAGAAAACATGACTGGAGGTGAAGCACATTGTAAAATAGTCCCTAAAGTGCTGAAAGGCTCTCTGGTCGAAAATAAAACGCAGGGCATTAACCCATTGGCTCCCGTGCCGACCAAAACCGGCCATGACGAACATTGTCATTTGTGCCGCTTCTGAAAAAAGGCATCACTTACACGCAATCTCTGCGCTGCTGGAGGAAAAGATCTTTTCAATGATACCCAGATGAGAGTGACAGAGTTACTTGAGCACGAAATACATACGGAAATGCTTAGAAATTTGAGTGAAAATCTTGAAGGAAAAATTGCCTCAACTACCCTTGGCTACTCCATGGCACGAGTTTCCTGTTTGGATGACGCTTTCTGAGGAATTGCACTGAGGGCAAGCCCAGTAGAAGGACAAAAACTGCAGCAAAACGAAAGAAAAGGAGAAAAAGGAAAAGCGAGAAAAAGTAATGGAAAAAGGAAAAGCCAAGATGGAAAGACAGGCATGTTTTCATGTTGCAAAGGAAGTTTTGAGTATTCGGGAGCAGATTCAGTAGCTCACGTCTCAAATGCGCTTTTTTTAAAAATCTCCGGGCGCCAATGGATTAAACAGGGATAGATATGAATTAAACAGATACGTACGAAGGCGTACGAAGGTGCCATTCTGGTTCGCATGGCTGTACCGTGTATCTGTAGGCGGTGCTTATCGTTGACTGTGAGTATCAAACGTATGAGGTCACCGTAGAGTCTGTATGACCAATAGTAGACGTGCTGTGGTCACGTATATCAACAGGAAATATCGTTAATGTTAGTTTAGAGGGAGGAGACGACGAGAGCAACAAGAAGAGCGTTGTTGGGAACGCTGTCTGGCGCTGGCAACGGAAGGACGAAAAAATGCTGGAAGAAAGGCAAGGGAGAAGGGTTGCGGAGAGGTCTCATTCCTTCGGAATTCTCCACCCCTCCGCCATCCCCCATGCCCCTTTCAGCTTATCCCCTCGAGCTGATAAATAAATTATTACAGATAAATAATTAAAGAAATACAACTAATTAATTAATCAATTAATTGACTACAACTACGCTTCAACATCGCTTTACGCCCCTGGCGATACTGCACCGGCCAAAGGACTGGCAAAATAATATATAGTTGTTTTACTAATTTTTTTGCGAAATTTTGCTATGGCAAAGGTAGGCCACGATATAAACCTCCCAAATCAAATTAATCATCACATGATCTGAATTGGGCAACTACAAGGATGTATAGGTCTATCACCTCCAAAGAATTCCCGTATCTCTAGTCTTACCCCTTAAGAAATCCACAATTTTTCCCCTCTACCCCAAAAGAATTCCACTGTTCCTCAACAGCTAACAGAGGGAGTTCATGCAGAAAAGGAAAAAACCCTTGGGGTACCCCGGGAAATCCCTTCCTTCCCTCCCACAGGCATTTTGGTTAACCTCTGATCAAATTACCTTTTATTCATTTACACATCATATGAACAGGACGTTACAGGCTCTAAAGGCGCCAGGTTATATTCTGTGAAATCATTCAAAACATCAGTTACCACTCGACGTTCGTTAAGGAAAACTGTCGAGAGAAATCCTAGGGAGAAATACAAAGTTGGTGAGTACCACTCATAGCTGGCATTCACTGAATGACCTTGAATATCGCACAATACCGTCATGTGAAAGCTGAGTTCGAAGAGCAAAGTGGCTACCACAATTTACGTGTAAAAGTTAATGTGAAAAAAAAATCATGTAATTCAGTGTCAGTTCCATTTCTAAGTTATGTTTTGGTGTGTAAAGAAAATCTTTCTTTAACGAGAATTGCGTTTCTTCGACCTTCGATCATCGTAGGTTGATTTGCTGCTAAAAATATTCAGCTCAGGACAGCTCAGGCATCTTGCGATTAATTTCATCTAGATGTCAAGTCTAATTCATTGTTTTCTGAAAGTAACTTGGTTACTTGGACCAAAAACATTTTTAATTAGTTATATCTGGGATATTCGACTTATCAACTGATGTCGTGACTTATTAAATCAATGTTTCAATTGTCACGCTATCATGAGACCATTACGTTTTCCAAGTGACATAATTTTTAGTCAAGTTCAAAAAAAGGTGGTCTAAAATTTGGTGTGGGTAATGCAACATAATTTGAAGGAAAAATCGAAAATGAACACGTGCGCGGATCCAGACCTTGAGCTAAGGGTAGGTAGCCATGTGCGACACTGAATATGTCGACCATTACCAAAAAATCCAAAAAACTATTGTAAAGTAACTGCTTGTTCAAAGAAGCTCATGAAGCTCAGATTTTTATTATAATTTTTTTCTTTGGGAAAGCTGCTTTTTTGTTCTTAACAAACCTACGGCCCTATAATGTCATGTTTATCTGAAATCATTATCACTCGAATTCATTTACCTGTACAGGCTTTCAAGGCGTGGAAAGAAAATCAGGATCTAACACTTTTCACAGTGTTTTTTTATCGATTATTCTCACATATTTTGGAGAAAGGTAAATCACTGGTCTGGGAATTGATCAAACTACAGTTCAATGGCAGGAGAAATTACCAAAGCAGCGGTAGAAGGAACGAAAGCAGCGATGGACTTGTCCCTTTCAGGTGCAGGGTTTTCTGTCTCTCTCAAGATTGACAACGTCTGGTTAGCAGGCGCTGTAAGCGTTGGCGCATTATCACTAGGGGCGTTCTATCTGGCCTGCAAGGGCCCCGCAGAGAGTGCCATTAGAAGAGCCTTTGAGAGAAAAATCTTTGGCATGGTGGACCCTGAGGTTACGAACATTACCGACGGGCATTCTATTCTAGTGGAACTGCGTTGTTGCTCAGAAATGAGCCTTTTGCTGTTCTTGGAAGATTTCGAGACGAAAACAGCGAAGTTTAGATTGGAAGAAGAATTTAAAAAGATTGGTTTCAAAGATGAATTAGATGTCACTATCAGAAATGCAGCTGAGGTGATGGAGGAAGCCAGAGAGATAAGGTATTGGCAAGAGAAAATGGTAAACAGACTTCTTCACCCGCGCTCTAGCTGATGACGTAGCCCTACAGACAACCGTGTTAATTACGTGCAAAAATTCAAAACCTCTTAGCCGGGTAGGCCTCTGCACGAGAAACAAGTGACTCTGGGGACACATGATGTGGTTGGCTAGAATCTAACAAAAACACAATCACATCAGCTGTTTTAAATTCCCTTCGTCATAAGAAAGTTCAAAACGGTTGATTTGATTGGACTCCCTTTGTTAAATCTAACCAGTCAAATCAAAAAAACAGAGAACGTGAAAGCAGGAGACGTTTTTTTAACTGAGATGATACATCTTTCACGTAAGTTCTTTAGTACTTTTCCCAAGATTGAGTGATTTTAAGACTATCCTGTGGAAGGGCTTACGGAGGGATATATGTATATATATTATTGACCTGTAATCAATCAGTCTTCTTCAGTGTTAAATTATACAACTAGTGCGCTTTTCCTTCATGTTAAGAGCAGCATAAAGTATCATATTGAAACATGCCAAGGATTAAAAACTCATCGATAAATGATAATTTATCACTGACAGGAAGCGGAGGGAAAGAAAACATGATCCGAAAGAAGTCAATCCAAAGGAAAACTGGAAACAGAAATATGAAGAGCTTGCAAAAATGATAAATAAAATATATGAGATACAGGTGCCTGTTTTTGACACTCACAAGCAAACGACCAAACAAATAAGGAACCCACTACAACAGTTGGAGACACTCTCCAGCGAATTACCGCAGAGGGGTAGAGGAGCTTATGGTTCAAACAAAGGGGCCAAATCTGAGGTTCACGAACCAAAGGATTTGTTGGAAGAACTGAACAACGCAAAGGAAGTACTGAAGCGAGAAATGGCAATTTCCAAGGGCCTGCGCAGAACGATTGAAAAGCTTCAAGAGGAAAATAAGAGACTGGGTAAGACTACGGAGCCCGAAAGCACTGATGGGATAGACGTTCGGAATGATAGAAATCTGGAATTGAAACATCAGATGAAGACGAGGGATGAAGAATGCAAAGTCACGAAACGTGACATACTGGAGCTCCGTGAAAAGGTTCACGAGCTACAGAAGGAAAGTAAATCGTTGCAGCAAAAGTTGGCGAAAAAGGATAAAGAACTTGAACGCTTTCAGCAGGAAGAAACAGGTAATTAATATAATGTGTTAAAATTTGTTGTTAGTTTCCCTTAGACGCTCGCAATCGCTTACCCGGAAAAATTTTTTCATACCCCTGCTTTGCGCTCTACGCTCGCAGCGCCCCGCTCGACTTTCCCGTCCCTTCCTTCCTACCTTAAAAAGCCTGTGGATGAGGCAGACTTCTTATGCAAGGATTTTTGGGGGTAAAGCTAAACTGACAGAGAAAAACCGCTGTTAGGTAATTGGAGCCATCAACTCGGTGTGAAATGTTTGCTATACAAAATATAGGTAATTTGAAATGTTGGAAATGAAGGGACTTTGTCATTTTAAAGGTGTCATTAAAAATTGACAAGCTTTGTTTAAACTTGTTTCTTTCCTCAGATGACAGTACAGCTGAACCTCGACCCAGGGCCTCTTCGGCGACATCATTAGGAGCTAGCTCTGGTTACCAATCTGAAGAAGAGCCTGATGAATCAAGTACGGAAATATGGTTTTGAATTACTACTTAACCCCAACCCGGCTCTACACTCCCCTAGGGTTATGGCTATAATCCTTGAAACTCAAAGAACAGTGATCATCAGATACAATTTTTGTACTGTTTGGAAGCAGTTTCAGTGTTTGAGTTTCAACCCTATACGTCTCCTCTATGGTCCAAATAAGTTCTTTCGATTCAAAATATCTCTGTAGCAGACAAACAGGGAGTAAGGAAGGCGAGGTAGCTAGATACGACTACCACAATCCCTGGTGAGTTCCCAGTCGTACGGGGAAACCATGTCTACTGAGACGTCTAGCTATAGCCTGGGATATTATTCTGTAACGTTCGAAATAATCTGGTTGTTAATTTATACATTATCCACAGACTTAGAGATCATACAGATGCCTCAATCGCAGGCCGTCCAGGAGGGGAAGAAATTGGTGTTAAGCTGCCGTACTAGGGGTCTACCGGATGTACGATACCGATGGGTTAAAGATGATGTTGAAATCCCTGGGGCAAATCGTTCTGACCTCGTGTTGGAACCGGTGAGGATGCAGGATTTTGGGCGCTATGTCTGTCGCGTATGGGATAAGAGTGGATCTGCGACTTCAGATACTGCTGAAATCGATGTATTTCCTGCTCCTCAAATGAGTAAGTAAAATTTCAGTTTCGTCACTATGCCGGTTCGCTGATTATTTTTCGCCCTACGCCCTATGCCAGTCTGAAGCCTGTTCACTACACTATTTTACAATCCCCCTTGAGAGGCCGTAAATAGCCTTATTTCGTTGGTCGGAAGATAAAATTAAACTCGCAGCTAGCAGCTTTGTTTCTAGGCCATAATTACATCATAAATTCTTAGTCTCTGTTTTATAGAAAAGAGAGCAATATATGGGACTGATCAAAGTTTATTTTTTCTTGCTTATTTAAGATAATGATCCTAGTTGAATCAATCCATTCATCTGTCTGTCAGTGGACCAAGAATCAAAGTAACGAACGAAACAGAAAAAAAAAGAAAACAACCTCGTTCCCAGAGTCTCTCATCTTCCCGCCTTCCCGTAGCGAGAGAGGACAGGAGAAGGTTTAAAAGATGAGAGACCCTAGGAAGGAATGAACACGAATAAATCATCAAATGAACGAACGAAAGAACGAACCATCCACCTCAGCAACTGAACAAGCCAACATCACCCTCTTGTAGCTGTAAGTGGGGCATAGGACCACAGCTCTCGTAAACTTTGGTCCTCTATAAGTGTAGCAGTTGCTATTATTTGTGTCATTGTTTTCACGCAGGTTAGCGCGCCAATCATGTGAGACCTTACGAGTTGAGAAATAATGTAATAGATCATTTGGTTTGGTTTGGTCGTCCGTCAGTTGGCTAGTTCGTTAGTTCGTCCGTTCGTTCGCCCGTTCGCCCGTCCGTTCGGGTGTTCGTTCGTTCGTTCGTTCGTTCGTTCGTTCGTTCGTTCTTTCGTTCGTTCGTTCGTTCGTTGGCTTGTTCGTTCGTCCGCCCGTTCGTTTGTTTGTTCGTTGGCTTGTTCGTCCGTTCGTTCGCTCACTTATTCGAATTCGTTCGTTTTTTCTTCGCCCGCTCTCTTATTGGTAAAGCGAACCTTCACACTACTCATATTCCTGCCATTCATGTTTATCTTCAGGATTTAGAGGTTTACACGAGATGGACACTGACACTAAACAAGCCATTACTGACCTTCTAAGCAAGAAACGCCTCCCCGGACTAGCATCATGGAAGCAAGTAGGCCGAAGGTACGCCATGAGGGAAACCGAACTATCCTTATTAGACATCGAGGAAACTCCTGCTGCTGCCATACTGGACAGGCTGGCTGCTCTTGCGCCTAATCTGACTATTTATTATCTCTGCAAGACTTTTAAGGAGCCTGGACTCAGGCGACAGGATGTTGTGAACATTCTTTCAAAGCAAATGGTGGTGTCAGTACAGTAATCTGCTTGTGCGCCACTCCAATCCGTGCAATCGCCAGTCTCTAGCCTGCGATCAGGCGTTCTTTACTTTGCCAGTCTCAGCTGCTTAGATCAGAACGTAGATCGTACGCTGCCCTTGCTGCTGCGGGCACATTGAAGACATCTCGAAATATACGCCAATCTCACGATTGGAACTACTGCCTGTTACCTAGCAACAGGTATCTGGTCCCCTCTGCCCCAAAATGGAAGAAAAGGCTCAGATCAGATCCCAGTAACTAGCATTAACCTTGTAAATCAATCATTTTTATTTTATTTTAACCGCAGTTACGCCGTGTTTATCACTATAGGGATTTTCCTTTTTTACTTCGACAAATGATGTTGTGGAAATTAATCGGATGGTTATAAAATAAACAAACTACTTGCTGGCTTACTGGTATATTTTAGGATAATTAACTTGTCTGAAAGACTGTCCTCCAAATTTCACAGTTGCCCTCGAAGCCTCGCTTCTCGGCCAACTGTTCATTTTACAGCTAGAAAAGTTGCCGTTATGAGGCGCTTTGCGAGACTTCAACCAAATTATCGTTACTTAATTAAGGAAAGTCGCAGAATATCTGCCAAGTGCAGATGGCGGATAACAATCGCTTCATGGCCATATATGGACAACGTGACAATTTGTGGAATAATAACACTATACCCGTCGTCCGATTTTGTACTACATGATGCGTTCTGTCCAGTAAGCGCGTGAAAAAATTAATCGGTGGGTCATAACCTGCGATATACGTTAAGTAACGATAATTCGGCCACACAACGGCAACTTTTCCTGCTGTAAAATGCTCTTTGTTGACAATTTGTTGAATAATAAAACATTATCCTGCTCAATCTCATGGAATATCGGCTGATGTTTGCCAACTCGACCTACGGTCTCGTCGGCTAAGTATCAGGCGATATTCCGCGCGATTTCTCAGGATAATTGTTAAATATAGACAATACACCCCGTCCGATTTGATAGCCGTCGTGCAATTTTATGGAGGAGTGCAAAACAAACAAACAGTCACCCTTTCAGCTCTAACTTTTAAATCAAATCATAGTTTTGAAAAATATACGTAAATCATTCAACTTGTATTTATTTCAACCGCAATTACATCCTGGTTTCCACTGTAGGTTTTTCCGTTTTTTTCTAAATGGCAGGCAAACTAGCTGAACTATTTAACAAATGCCTGTATGGAATTATCGGCTGCCGGCGAGTTACGTTCGCGCAAACTGAACGTGACTGTCGTTTCAGGAAGACTGTAAACTGAGCGTGTTCTCTGAGAAGATACAAGTCTGGGTTTTCGTGCAACATTTTGAATATAATATGATTTCTTAGCTTTGGAGGGGCCTCTTGCTTGATCGTCTTTGTAAATTCACGCAATATGGGTGTCAGTTCTTGAGAACATTTTTTATATTTTTTTCGATGTTCAGAATTTGAAACTCTGACAGGAGCAAACAGGAGCGCTTGGCCGCCGAATTTGACCTCAACAGTAATCATAGTGTTTCTTGTACCGGCAAATATACACCTTCCCTCATATTGCGTCGGATAGGGAAGGATATGTTTTACAGCTTTATGATGGAAAGCGTTAAAAATGGCGTCAAAAAACACGGTAGGAATAACTAACGATGTCCCATTTAAACGACAAAAATTTCTTCTGATTTCAAGCATAACTTTTGCCCCATGATGCTTGTAGTCCAACACTCCAACCGCTGGCTCGTAATCTAACAACCACTTTTCCACAGCTCGGAACGGCGGCATCTTAGTCATGTTGGCGGGTGTAAAGCTGTTGTACTTGAGAACGGTGTCGTCGTCTAGAAAAATGTAATAATGGTAGCCCGGTCTTCTATCCAGCGCAGCAAAATAGAGCACATTTCGCCCTGACGTAAAAAGGGTATTTGGATCAAGCAAATAACTGATGTGTGGTGTTTTGTCTTCATGACACTTGGCTCGGTAACTTAGCACTATGACATCACAGTTGCATGTCTCAGGGTCGCCAATCTGAGCAGCTTCGGCCAAGTTAGGAGGAAGGCATTGCTCTGTCTGTGTGAGATAAATGAACGACTTTCGAGCTGGTATTTCTGTACTTCTTTGTGCTGTATATTTTTGAAGTTCAGAGTTGTCAACGTACTGAGATTCATGTGATGAATGATATCTCATTCCTTCTCGGCTAAACCTCATTATCTCATTCGCGTTTCTTTTCCAGTAAACAAAGATTCCAACGGCTATAACTGAGTGCACCGCCACCATAAAGGAAAAAACATTTTTGAACTTCATTTCACCTGTAGCCTGATCCCGGTTTGACCAAATGTGAGCCTCACATGGGTTCGCCTGCTCTTTGAAGCGAAGAACGAAATGATTACTAAGTCAAAATCAGTTACTGAACTGGTCTTTTTGCAATGAATGCTTGGCTAGTTTCAACTGTAGTTTAGCATAATAATAACAATGAGAATAATGCCTTTTGTTCATGATATTCCTCCAGAGGCCTGATACGTCCCGTAACACCAAGTGAAGTTGATAAAGATGAATTGTTCAATTAAGACTCTCGCGCGCGTGGGACAAGGCAAAAAATGAGTCCCCAACAGGATTCGGACCTGCTTGGTGAGCTAAGGTCATTTACTAGGTTCCTTACTACTAGAATGAGCAATGTTGAAAGCAGCATGAGTATGATAAATGTGAAAGATATGGAAAATTTTCAGCTTGGTGAATAAATGATTTAACAGTTAAAATATAACTACAGTGATTGTTTGGAGAGGCCTCTTTTTGATGCTTTCTATAAATTCACGCATATTTCCATCAGATTTTTTCGAGACTGTCATAGCAAGAGGGATGTTTGGTTTTCTTGGCATCATTCCGTCAGCTTTGACAGGAGCAAAGAGGAGTGCTTGGCCGCCAAATTTCCAAATTTCTATTACTGGCAAACATAAACCTGCACGTATATTGCGTTGCATAAGTAAGTCAGTAGTTGTATTATCAATCTGCAATTTGTAAGACTTCAGTGCGATGTTTCTATCTGATGGAATAATCATATCAATCAGTTTGCAAGTGGACGTAATTCACTGAATCTTTAACGATGTCTGGTCTGTTCGCTGTTATCGTGGGCGATGCAGCAGCTCTCGTAAGGTCTCACATGAATGACTCGATACCCTGCGTGAAAACAATAAAACAAACAACAGGAACAACACTCTTTCTTTTTTATAAGAATATTGTTTTTCCGGCCCAGACTGAATATTCTTATTTTTCTGCCGATTTTAGGCTGAAAATATTCTTATGAATATGATTCTTAGATTAAGAATTTATCATGATACATTTTAGAGTTTAGTTCATGTCTTTTGTGCTGCATACCTTACATATGTATTACAGTACCATTCATCGATCGGTCCCTAGCATTGACAAAATGGCTATAGTGTAGGTTTTTATCGTTTTATTGGCTACTTTTGCCATTTAGAGAAGAAAAGAAAATTATATTGTATTTGCACATTTTCAACACAAAATTATATTCTTTTCCGTGAAAATCTCAGCCTTGGGTTTATTCTTAAAATATTCTTAAAATTTCGCACATTTCAGGCTCGATATTCTTATAAGATTTATTCTTATACTTTGTAGATTGTCGTCGTGGCACAAGAAGAGCAAGTCATGGAAATCCGACCTGAACACAATCAGTCGGGTTTTTTTTTCAGTTTTCTTCCAATTGCTGTTGCCCGAATCCTGGGCATTTTGCCCAAAAAATGTTATCAATTTTCGAAACGGCGAAATGTTAGTTTTGTTTTTCAGAACGTCGAAATTGTGCGGCAGGGTTAGGGTTCGAGAAAAGACCTGTTGGGTCAACACCATTAATAAATATTACCACACATTTGCAAGGCTGTTGGTTGTGGTTCTGAGGAGTGTAACTAGTTAATTCACAGCGGAGTTTAAGGGTGCATTCGACTGTGAAATCACAGATTATGCTAGGGCCGCTTGCGGCCTGCAGTATAAGATGGATTATACGAAGATAAAGGAGACGAGTATAACAATGTGTAACCAACTTTATTTCGCTCTGAAATACAGCGCATTAAAAGCAAACTTGAATAATTAACATAATTAACATAATTTCAACACCCCCATAAGTCCCTGCGCCATTCCACTCCAAATCGCCATTTTATTGAGCGTACACAAATGGACCGCAGGAAAGGTAAACAAGCTTGTGAATCAAGGACCTGCAAACAGAAGAAGAAAGCAATAGATAAAACATAAGAATCACCTGGTATGAACATGACCCAAAAGGATATGTCCTAGAAAAGGGAGAGGCGGGAGGGACATTGTTATACTCGTCTCCTTTATCTTCGTATAATCCATCTTATACTGCAGGCCGCAAGCGGCCCTAGCATAATCTGTGATTATACTTCAGAACAGTCGCCTCATATAACAATGTGTTTTTAAAGTGGGTCATGTTCACTGAATCGGTAAACTTTGCACATTTAACAATGTCTTTGTAATGCTAGAATTGTGTCTAGGCCTGTAATAAAAACGCCTGAAGGTGGAGTCGGTTGACCAATCAGCAAGATCTAAGATATCCTGCAGAGAAGCACCCCTTTCAAAGGCAGCTGATGCAGATGCTCCTCGTACTGAGTGAGCTTTAAAAATACTCGTATCAATACCTGCCCGAGAGATTATATCCTTCAGCCACCTACTGAGGGAAGCACCTGAAATGGGCTTGTGGGGGCGAATGTACGATAATAAAAGCTTGTTGGCTTTTGATGGGTCCAAGGGACGGAATTCTGAAGTGCGATGTTCATACTCTTTAAGACACTTAACCACGCAAAGGTTAGGATTTTCCTCAAAACCAGCGTGAAACGAAGTTTTGAGATCCTTGCCTGCTCGGGATTTTTTTGTTAAATCTGGGAGTGCAAAGGTCACTCCTTCAGGGATAAAGCGCCTATACCTAAGGTCATGAGAAACCACTTCAGATACCCTTTCCATTGCAGTAAGGGCGAGGAGAAAACCAAGCTTCTGGGATAAATCCTTAAGAGAGAGGGACTCGTTGACACCTAAACCATCAATAAAAGAAACAACGAGGCTGACATCCCAGGTACTAGAATACCGAGGTAAAGGCGGTCTAAGGTTGTAGGCTCCCTTTAACAGTTGGACTACTAAAGGGTGTTCCCCAACCCTAACTGAATCAATTTTAGGGTGAGTGCTAGAAATGGCAGACCGGTAAACATTAAGAGTCCTATAAGCTCTCCCAAGATTAAATTCAGAAGTGAGGAACTCTAAAATAGACTCTACAGAAGCTTGAACTGAATTAAGTTTCCGTTCTCGACACCAGCTATCCCATCTTCGCCAAGCGGATGCATAGGCCTTGGATGTTCCATCCCTCCAGGCTGCGACAAGTAGGGTTTGAGCTGGCTGTGAAATGCCTGCTTCTGAATATGATTGGCGGATAGTAGCCAACCTGCTAGTTGAAGGTTCAACAGGGGATGGGCTTCCCCTTGTCGGGTCAGCAGGCCCTGGTAGTGAAGGAACAGAATGGGAGGTGCTACACACAACTCCAGAAGCAGAGGGTACCATGGCTGAGACTGCCAAACTGGTGCGACTAGAACAAGGTGTGACACATTCTGGTCTAGTAACTGTCGGAGGCAGCGGCCTACCAGAGCAAAGGGAGGGAATGCATATCCCCTCACTTTGCTCCAGTCCTGGGAAAACGCATCCACTGCCTCTGAATGAGGGTCTGGTCGCCAGCTGTAAAACCGTGGAAGTTGATTTGAGAGCCGAGAGGCAAACAGATCTACCTCCAAGGGACCCCAGGCCTGATTTAGCTCCGCAAACAACAAGGGGTCCAGTTTCCAGTCGTGATGGTCTAAAAATACTCGAGATTCTCGGTCTGCTCGGATATTTAATACCCCTGGTAAATACTGAGCCTCGATTAGGATATTGTGGTGAAGGCACCACTCCCATAGATCTAATGCCAGACGTGCCAGGACAGGGGATTTTGTGCCCCCCATCTTGTTTATGTAATGGGCGGCAGTCAAATTGTCCATTAACAAGCGGACTCGCATTTGAACTTTTCCTTTCACAAAAGTCTTGACAGCAAATGCCCCAGCCAGAAGTTCGAGACAATTTATGTGAAGAGGGGATTCCCCTTGAGACCACTGGCCCCCTGTGGACACTCCGTTGCAAAATGCCCCCCAACCTTGTCGGGAGGCATCTGTCTCGATTACTAAGTCTGGAGAACCCGAAACCAGAGCTTTTCCATTCCATGCTTCCAGGTTGTCCCGCCACCAAACCAACTCCTCTTTGGCCTGAGGGCAAAGGGGGGTAGCGGAGTCGTACGTTTGAGAATTTACTAAAGCCCTGTTTTTCTCGCTTTGCAAGTGGCGGAAGTGGAGGGGCCCTGGAAAGACAGCTTGAATGGTAGAAGTAAGGTGTCCCAGTAACTTGGCCAGTTGCCTCACTGTTACTAGTGGTGAGTCCAGTAAGGTCTGACACTCCTTTCTTACTTTTCTGATTTTGTCCCGAGGGAGTGCCAGTGACAGGGTGAGGGAGTCTACCACAAATCCTAGAAATTCCATCTTTGTTGAGGGGACTAGGACTGACTTCATATAGTTTATCATGAAGCCCAACCCTTGCAAAAGATCTAGGGCAGTCGAGGCATGTTGGAGGGCAATGTCCCGGGACTGAGCCATTATTAGCATGTCGTCCAAATAGACTATCAGTCTGATGCCCAGTTGTCGTAACAGGCCCACTACAGGCTTCATAAGTTTTGTGAAGACTCTGGGAGCACTTGCGAGCCCGAAGGGCAGGCAGGCAAACTCGTACATTGTTTCTTTCCAAACAAACCTCAGAAACTTTTGGTGGTTCTTCCATACTGGCACCGTAAAATAGGCATCCTTCAGGTCTATCTTGACCATAAAGTCGCCTTTTCTTAAAAGATCCCTCAGCATATGAATCCCCTCCATTTTGAAATGTTCGTAAGGGATGAACTGATTGAGAGGGCGGAGATTTACTACGGGCCTCTGGCCACCCCCTTTTTTGGGGACTAGAAAAAATTGAACTCACAAACCCTGATGTAACTCTCCCTGGGGGACCACATGGATAGCTTCTTTCTCTAGCATTTGCTGTATTTCCAGGTCTATAAGAGCCATATTCTCCTTTGTGTGAGGAATTGTTAGTGGAACAGAGAATTGGTGCGGGGTACTCAAGAAGTCCAGATGAAACCCCTGAACAGTTTCCAAGACCCAAGGATCTTTGCTTATAACAACCCAGTTGGAAATGCAATGTTTCAGGCGTCCCGCTAAGGGGAGGTGATTTACGAATAAAGGATTTAAATGTAACATCATACCTGGTGGTAAGTGAGAAGGCCTCTCTACTGGGTAGCTGGAGGGATTTGGTGCAGGGCTCCTCTCGCACCCCTGCCTCGGCCTCTGAATGAACCCCGAAACTGGCCGAAGTTGCTGGTATTCGGAAACCTTTGACTGGCACCACCCCAGCGGTTCCCTCGTCTCCTGAAGGGGGTGGTGCGGCCTCGAAAAAACTGAGCAGGTCGTGAATTTTGCCCCACAGAAGCAGCTGACAGTAAGGTCTTTGCTGTCTCTGATCTGGTCTTGATCCTTGCTTCAAATCCTTCTCCAAACAAACTTTTGCCAGCTTGCGGAAACTCTTCAGCAGCAAGAGATGATAGAGTTCCCTTTGAATTGATTCTGTTAAGGACAGCCTTGCGTCGCTCCTTTGACAAAAGTGCAGAGGCATTACCCACTAGACGTATAGCATTTGATGTGATTGCCCCAAGTTCCTTCACCTGTTCATAACTGAGGATCACGTTTTCACCTGGCTTAGTTTCAGCAAGGAAACCGTAAACATGCTCAAATAACATGGCTACCGGGCCCATGGTGTCTAACACACGGTCCTGCAAAAATTTATTGTCCTTGTCGACAGTTTTGACGCCAGGCAGGAGTGATGGAAGATAGTTATCCAAAGTGGGAGTGTACACACAATCAACATCTGGACGTGGATACTTTCTAGCAATTGCTTTTCTCTCAAAGGCAGACAAAGGCTTGTGTAATGTGCCTAAGAATGCCGATAACTGTTCACTTGCTTGCCAGCGAGCGCTATGGCAAAGTTCATCGTCTTCGTCATCCTCTCCCGCAGGATGAGAAGTGCCCGGGTTTGAACCATCGGGCTCTATTACAACTACTTCTTCAGAGTTGTTTTCTGCCCCTCTTGGCCTTTTAGTCGCCGGGGGATACGTAGCGGTGTCATTTTCATTTGCCGATTGAGCCTTGAGCGCTCCGGCAGAGTTCAAATTTACAACTGAGCTTGGAGCCTTGGGCGCTCCGTGGACACCATCTTCGTGTGGAGAAGTATTAAAAGCTTTCCGAAGCAAATTTAGTGCTTCGGGATCACTAAAAATCTGCTGAACGAGAGAGACAGGACTTGTATTACCTTCGCCTTCCTTCGGCTCAGCTCCTTGAAGTGAGATGGCTGTTTTATCCGAAGGATTGTCATCACCACGCGATGTAGCGGACATCTTGTTCAGAGCGAAATAAAATGGCGATTTGGAGTGGAATGGCGCAGGGACTTATGGGGGTGTTGAAATTATGTTAATTATGTTAATTATTCAAGTTTGCTTTTAATGCGCTGTATTTCAGAGCGAAATAAAGTTGGTTACACATTGTTATATGAGGCGACTGTTCTGAAGTATAATTTCAGTTCAGAACAGAATATTTATGGTGCGTAAACATCCGAGTACAGCAACCTACTGAAAACCTTCTGCAACGCGGTGCGTGAATGAATACCAGTCAACCTTTCCAACTTGCTCGTTTCTCTAACGGCACTGTGCAATAGGAGATGTTTAATTTAAATCCGGCAAAATCGTTTTTTGATTTGGCCATGGTGGAAAGTTAGCAAAACAAGACAACATAACGATAATTTATTCGGCAAAGAGCAAAGCCAACTAGAATAAAACGCGCTATTGATTAGGTTAGTGCCTGCTGGAAATTAATACGACGTACGAAATAATGTACACACAGGCAACCCAGGCGCTGCAAAGCTTACTAAACGAAATGAATGACCTGTGTCCCTTAGGTGCCTGTGTCTTTTCGTAGTTGTTATGTTGAAAGACAGTGAAGACACTCGTGTAAATTCATTTGCAAATTAAAATTGCCTCATGCGTGTCGGAAAGTGGATGTGTTACGTCGGGTTTATGGATTGCGCGATTTATTTAGCAAATGGCTATATGGAATTATAGGCTGGCGCGGAGCCACCTTCACACAATGCGACCGTGACCTGTTAAGATAGCGGTATGGATTTGCCTGTAACATTCTGAATATAGTATGATTTCTTAGCTTTTGAGGTGCTTCTTCTTTGATGTTTGTAATAAATTCACGCACCATTGCCGTCACATTTGTGAAAGATCTATCGTACTTTGTGCGATGTTTGGTATTTTTAGCCGTGACAGGAGCAAACAGGAGCGCTTGTCCGCCAAATTTCACCTCAACAGTAAGTATAGTGTTTCTATTACTGGCAAAAATACACCTGCGTTCAAATTGTGTCGCATAAGGAAGGATATGCTTGACAGCTTTACAATGAAAAGCGTTAAACATGGCATCAAAAAACACGGTGGGAATAACAAGAGATGTGTCTTTTATGCGGCAAAAATCTCTCCTTTTTCGAACCAAATCGCTTGCCCCATGACGAACCATATAGTCCAACACTCCGACCGCTGGCTCGTAATCCAACAACCACTTTTCCACAGCTCGGAACGGCGGCATCTTAGTCATGTTGGCGGGTGTAAAGCTGTTGTACTTGAGAATGGTGTCGTCGTCTAGAAAAATGTAATAATGGTAGCCCGGTCTTCTATCCAGCGCAGCAAAATAGAGCACATTTCGCCCTGACGTAAAAAGGGTATTTGGATCAAACAAATAACTGATGTGTGGTGTCTTGTCTTCATGACACTTGGCTCGGTAACTTAGCACTATCACATCACAGTTGCATGTCTCAGGGTCGCCAATCTGAGCAGCTTCGGCCAAGTTAGGAGGAAGGCATTGCTCTGTCTGTGTGAGATAAATGAATGACTTTCGAGCTGGTATTTCTGTACTTCTCTGTGCTGTATATTCTTGAAGTTCAGAGTTGTCAACGTACTGAGATACATGTGATGAATGATATCTCATTCCTTCTCGGCTAAACCTCATTATCTCATTCGCTTTTCTTTCCCAGTAAACAAAGATTCCAACGGCTATAACTAAGTGCACTGCCACTATAAAGGAAAAAACATGTTTGAACTTCATTTCACCTGTAGCCTGATCCCGGTTTGACCAAATGTGAGCCTCACATGGGTTCGCCTGCTCTTTGAAGCGAAGACCGAAATCAATTACTAAGTCAAAATCAGTTACTGAACCGGTCTTTTTGCCATGAATGCTTGGCTAGTTTCAACTGTAATTTAGCATAATAATAACAATGAGAATAATGCCTTTTGTTCATGATATTCCTCCAGAGGCCCGATACGTCCCGTAACACCAAGTGAAGTTGATAAAGATGAATTGTTCAATTAAGACTCTCGCGCGCGTGGGACAAGGCAAAAAATGAGTCCCCAACAGGATTCGGACCTGCTTGGTGAGCTGAGGTCATTTACTAGGTTCCTTATCATACTACTAGAATGAGCAATGTTGAAAGCAGCATGAGTATGATAAATGTGAAAGACATGGAAAATTTTCAGCTTGGTGAATAAATGATTTAACAGTTAAAATATAACTACAGTGATTTTTTGGAGAGGCCTCTTTTTGATGCTTTCTATAAATTCAGACATATTTCCATCAGATTTTTTCGAGACTGTCATAGCAAGAGGGATGTTTGGTTTTCTTGGCATCATTCCGTCAGCTTTGACAGGAGCAAAGAGGAGTGCTTGGCGGCCAAATTTCCAAATTTCTCTTACTGGCAAACATAAACCTGCACGTATATTGCGTTGCATAAGTAAGTCAGTAGTTGTATTATCAATCTACAATTTGTAAGCCTTCAGTGCGATGTTTCTATCTGATGGAATAATCATATCAATCAGTTTGCAAGTGGACGGAATTCACTGAATCTTTAACGATGTCTGGTCTGTTCGCTGTTATAGTGGGCGATGTAGCAGCTCTCGTAAGGTCTCACATGAATGGCTCGATACCCTGCGTGAAAACAATAAAACAAACAACAGGAACAACACTCTTTTTTTTTTTTATAAGAATATTGTTTTTCCGGCCCAGACTGAATATTCTTATTTTTCTGCCGATTTTAGGCTGAAAATATTCTTATGAATATGATTCTTAGATTAAGAATTTATCATGATACTTTTTAGAGTTTAGTTCATGTCTTTTGTGCTGCATACCTTACATATGTATTACAGTACCATTCATCGATCGGTCCCTAGCATTGACAAAATGGCTATAGTGTAGGTTTTTATCGTTTCATTGGCTAGTTTTGCCATTTAGAGAAGAAAAGAAAATTATATTGTATTTGCACATTTTGAACACAAAATTATATTCTTTTCAAAATCTCAGCCTTGGGTTTGTTCTTAAAATTTCGCAAATTTCAGGCTCGATATTCTTATAAGATATATTCTTATATTTTGTAGATTGTCGTCGTGGCACAAGAAGAGCAAGTCATGGAAAATCCGACCTGAACACAAGCTTGGTACAAACAGTCGGGGTTTTTTTGTCAGTTTTCTTCCAATTGCTGTTGCCCGAATCCTGAGCATTTTGCCCAAAAAATGTTATCAATTTTCGAAACGGCGAAATGTTAGTTTTGTGTTTTCAGAACGTCGAAATTGTGCGGCAGGGTTAGGGTTCGAGAAAAGACCTGTTGGGTCAACACCATTAACAAGTATTACCATACATTTGGAAGGCTGTTGGTTTTGGTTCTGAGGAGTCTAACTAGTTAATTCACAGCGGAGTTTAAGGGTGCATTCGACTGTGAAATTTCAGTTCAGAACAGAATATTTATGGTGCGTAAACATCCGAGTACAGCAACCTACTGAAAACCTTCTGCAACGCGGTGCGTGAATGAATACCAGTCAACCTTTCAAACTTGCTCGTTTCTCTAACGGCACTGTGCAATAGGAGATGTTTAATTTAAATCCGGCAAAATCGTTTTTTGATTTGGCCATGGTGGAAAGTTAGCAAAACAAGACAACATAACGATAATTTATTCGGCAAAGAGCAAAGCCAACTAGAATAAAACGCGCTATTGATTACGTTAGCGCCTGCTGGAAATTAATACGACGTACGAAATAATGTACACACAGGCAACCCAGGCGCTGCAAAGCTTACTAAACGAAATGAATGACCTGTGTCCCTTAGGTGCCTGTGTCTTTTCGTAGTTGTTCTGTTGAAAGACAGTGAAGACACTCGTGTAAATTCATTTGCAAATTAAAATTGCCTCATGCGTGTCGGAAAGTGGATGTGTTACGTCGGGTTTATGGATTGCGCGATTTATTTAGCAAATGGCTATATGGAATTATAGGCTGGCGCGGAGTCACCTTCACACAATGCGACCGCGACCTGTTAAGGTAGCGGTATGGATTCGCCTGTAACATTCTGAATATAGTATGATTTCTTAGCTTTTGAGGTGCTGCTTCTTTGATGTTTGTAATAAATTCACGCACCATTGCCGTCACATTTGTTAAAAATCTATCGTACTTTGTGCGATGTTTGGTATTTTTAGCCGTGACAGGAGCAAACAGGAGCGCTTGCCCGCCAAATTTCACCTCAACAGTAAGTATAGTGTTTCTATTACTGGCAAAAATACACCTGCGTTCAAATTGTGTCGCATAAGGGAGGATATGCTTGACAGCTTTACAATGAAAAGCGTTAAACATGGCATCGAAAAACACGGTGGGAATAACAAGAGATGTGTCTTTTATGCGGCAAAAATCTCTCCTTTTTCGAACATACATACATACATACATACATATTTTATTGCAACTCCCTAAAAAGGGTTTTTCAGTTACAAATTAATTAAAAAAATACAAAGAATAATAATCAATATAAAAATAAGAATAAATAAACAATTAATTAATACAAATCTAAGTTATGTGTTTTCCTAAATAGATGAAATTAAGTTAAAAGTAATTGTTTGGTCAATTTCGAACCAAATCGTTTGCCCCATGACGAACCATGTAGTCCAACACTCCGACCGCTGGCTCGTAATCCAACAACCACTTTTCCACAGCTCGGAACGGCGGCATCTTAGTCATGTTTGCGGGTGTAAAGCTGTTGTACTTGAGAATGGTGTCGTCGTCTAGAAAAATGTAATAATGGTAGCCCGGTCTTCTATCCAGCGCAGCAAAATAGAGCACATTTCGCCCTGACGTAAAAAGGGTATTTGGATCAAACAAATAACTGACGTGTGGTGTCTTGTCTTCATGACACTTGGCTCGGTAACTTAGCACTATCACATCACAGCTGCATGTCTCAGGGTCGCCAATCTGATACGAAGTTGCCAAGTTTCGAGGGAGACATTGCTCTGTTTGGGTGAGATAAATAAATGGCTTTCCAGTGGGTATTTCCGTACCCCTTTGTGCTGGAAAATCGTTAAGTTTCGAGTCGTGGACGTAAAATTTAGCTGACGAATTGACGTCCTTCCTTTCAGGACTAAACCATGTTTTGTCTTGTCTGGTATCTTTCACATAAATAATAATGCTAACGATTATTACCAAATTTATCGTCACCATAAAGAAAAAAATACCCGTGAACTTCATTTCATTGCAGTGTTAATTCTGGTATTGTGGAATTGTAAACTGAGAGAGGTCACAAAGCCGAACAGCGTAAACTACAATATCAACTGAAATGAAAATGTTCCTCGTGCTGTGACCAATTAGTAGTTTGAAGTCACGCCTTGATTGGGCCGATTTTTATGCTAGAGACGTACTAGCCCTGAAGAAGACTAACCTGCGAGCAAGCTCTCTCAAGAAGCCTAGCTCTGCTAGTATTGGGCAATAAATTTTGACCTTTTGCCGTAGTGCCAGCCTTGCAGTCAATTTGGTTTTCTCTAAGATGTTTCCGGTTTACAGATGCAGTTAAAGGCCCCCGTCAAGCTCCGCCATTTTTGATGCCATCGAAATTATGTAGATTGTAAATTGTATGGTGAAACGAAATCTCTTGGCATATTTGCTGTAAAAACCAATCAAAAACTTTTCTCGGTGGCCAGTTTCAGGTGGGTAGAACTGTAAGTGAGCAAAACTAGTTTATTTTGTTATCACAGTTTAGAATATACTTTTGTCAAGCAAAGTTTAACGGCTTGGTATAACGCAGTCCTTTTTATTATTTTCCTGTCTGAAAATTCGACAGGTCGTTTCATATTAAAATACTGCTCTACCTACTGTACATACAATAAAAACCTGAAATTGTCATACAAACATACCTAAAAAATATTTACCAAACTAGAGCAATAAACTATTTTGTCAATTTAATCATCCGGTCTAAAAAGTGTGTTCAAAGTTTGTATACACTTAGTGAAGCATTAAAATACCCACGATTACTTGAAATATTGCTAAATCTAAAATTATTTAGGCAAGAATATTAGGGATCTTAAAAATCCCCTCATTTACACCCGTGATAAATATAAAAATGGCCAAAATTTGTTTCTTGACTTGGACTCGAAAATCCCGTCGTGCCTCTAGTTTTAGCGCGGCTGTGTTGCTTTGTTTAGTTTCATTTCGTTTCTTTCCGTTTGTTCTTTTGTTTTTTTTTTTTCACGAGGGCCACCCGTAATTTACCCTGCGAGCAGAGGTCCCTTCAATCTTCGTAGATAAGTCTTTCCTTACTTATCTAGGAAGATCGAGGGGACCTCTACTCGCAGGGTGCCCGTTCATTTTCCGTCCACGAATATTTATTTCGTAGTTTTGTCGCTACGAATTCACAAAATGGTTTAAGGTTTTCACTGACGGAAAACTAAAGCCAGTTGTATTGAAATCGCTGAGGTAATCATACAACAAAATCAGGGAAGGTCATCATAATGAGCCGCCATAAGACACCCCTCTGTAACAGACCCAGTGGAATCTTTATCCTCAATGGGTTTCCGGGAAAAAAGTCACCGGGTTGGTTAATTTCCCACTGGGTCCGCCCGTTTTCTGTTTTATTTTGCTTATTTATTATCATTTTTTGCAAACAAAATACGCTGGATCACACCGCACAGTCACTGGGTAAAATCAAAATATTCACTGAGTGCTGGGGAGACTAAATTTCCGCTGGGTAGGGGAAAATAATTCACTAGGTAGGGTTTCAGTGGGTGTGTTACAGAGGGGCGTCATAAGGTTTCCTTTACAGTATCTTTCTCATGCCAATTTACTAATCTCGGCGTGCAAGATTCGCACCATATCCTCGACGACACGTTCAACGCGGCTAACCGACCAACAAACTAGGAGTAATCATGATCAGGAACCTTCCGTACACAAAATTAAAGAAAATGCAGCTAGAAAAATCCAGTTTCTTTTCAAACACTGACAAGAATGAGTACGAACACTGACCGAGGTAGCAAACTAGCTAAAGATTTTTTCGTCCATGCCTCTAATCTACCATGGTTACTAGACATAAAAAACAACTATAGTATTTGCCTTAAAAATTAGTACAGAAATGGAAACTGGGCAAGCGTTTGGAATAACATGGAAGGTACGAGAGCTTGGTGTGGATATTCAAATTATTCGTTTTCTTTCTAAATCGAAAGGTCGCCTTCTAAGTTGTTTACAATATCAAACCTCTTCATGTCGTCCTCTTTAAGCTTCTTACAGAAGCTGTAAACCGTAAGTTCTGGATGAGATGCTAGAACAAAATTCAAAACCTCTAGTCCGGGCTGCTGCATATTTGCCAGACTTTTTATCTTGAGCTTCTTCATTCCGTATTTATCAGCTATTTTCCTGTAATTGCCAACGCCGACCGTTCTGTCTTCAAGTTGATCGCCAATTTCGTCAAGAGTTTCAAGGTCGACTTCCCGTAGACGTTTAAGTCCTGCGCATAAAAGTAAAAAAGTTTAATTACTGCACAAATGATCTTGATTGAATCGTATCGGTTCCACTTTGCACCAACATTTTCTCCCTATCTGCCCGAGCCATAAAAAGGTAAATGTACCAACGAGGTGTATAAGAAAAGCATGGCTAATGTGTGTATGTGCGGATAAGAAATTTCCCGCGCTATGATTGTTCAGTTTTCGGTCCGTACCGTACCTAGCCTGCGTCGCAGGTGGTTCGAAGGGGAACTTGCCTTTTGTTTTTCCTTCTCCTTTTCGTTTCAAACCGCCTGCCACGGAGGCTATACCGTACCTTTTAGACGGAGGGAGTAAACGTTCCTAGCCATACAGTATATTAAAAATCAACAATTAATTCACAGGCGCGCGATGGATACGAGTATTATTATTCAACAAGTTGTCACGTTGCCCATGCATGGTCATGAAGCGATTGTTCTCACTTGGCAGATATCCTGCGATAATTCGGCAAATAATTCGATAAGTCTCGCAAAGCGTCGCATAACGGTAAGGCAGTAAGAAAACCTTTATTGATACATCGGAGGTATACACGATGAGTTTTAAAGCTAAAAGCTTGTGGGGTCGCGTGTTATAAAAAAAAATAATCTACAAATATAAAACTTTTCTTTTCTAGCTGCAAAATGCGCTTCGTAGACAATTTGTCGAATAATGAAACAATTATCCTGCTCAATCTTGCAGAATATCGTCTGATTTTAGCCAACTCTCGTCGGTTAAGTATCAGGCGATATTCTGCACGATTTCGTACATGATACCACAGGCGGACCACCCGATGTTTGAGTTTGTTGCGCTGTTGCCTATGAACCAGGGGTCGATAAATTATCTCGCGAAATGACACCTTAGACGGCTCAGAACGGGCAAAAAATAGCACACAAGACTCATTTAACATTTCACCTTAACGTTTATTGAACATGTAGGATAAACTTATTATTTCGAGCAAATCGCGGCCAACTTATACGTACATCTATATTTCTTTTGTAACCGCCATTGATCGGTGTCACACAGCAAACTCAAACATCGGGTGGTCCGCCTGTGTTGATACCGCTATTGCCTCAGTTTTATGTCAGGGAAGACAAAGGTAATCGAAAGGACGAAAAGCCTTGAAAATTCGGCCCGCGCTGGTAGGTGACAGCGTTTTCCCTCCACAATGAAGAGTTTGGTTTGGCTGCACATCTCGGATAGAAACCGACCAATCACGACCGACGACATCAACTGCTCGAGTCTTACAGCCAATAACATCACGACTAAACTGACCAATCAGTTTTCACGAACCAGACTTATCTTTAATCTTTAATTGGTATACTTCTAAAACAGTAAAATACTATACTAGAAGTTATACTTATAACATTCGACTGACAAACAACTCTTCACATGACTCTGATGATGACTTCCGCTCAGGTTGTCGAAACGTCAGTCACTGTCACCGACAACAGTCCTTTTCAGGACTACCCTCGCCCAGACGATCAAACTACACGATCGACTGTTCCCCCCCGGGTTCAAACCATTTACTGTAAAACAATATTCGTAATACTTACTCTTTCCTCCACAAGGGACAACGTCCAAATCTGCGGGATCTGATGTTACGGTTACACTTTCACCTCCTCTGCGCCGAGTAATTTGACATCTATAGTTTCCGAAATCACGCATCTTGACAGAATTCAGGACAAGGCTACAAGCATTTTGTCCCTGAAGTTCAGTACCATCTTTGAGCCACTGATACCGGACTTCATCCCTTCCCCGAGTCTCACACTTACATGTGAACTCGACCCTCGTACCTTCTGTCTGGTTTTGAGATTTTGGCTGTTGCACAATTTTTATTTGCCCTGCAATAAATTATTGAGAAAAGAAAATTTTTGTTGAGTATAAACGGCAAGCATTTTTTTCATTAGTTTGCCAAGTGCGAAGCAAGAAAAAAAGGAGGGAAAAGGCAGCATTCAGCACGGGAGGCTGCATGGACGCCCCAATTTTCAGATGACAATTTTTCCATGTTGCCTTTTAGATTAATTCTCACTCAATGAAAACAATTGACAAGAGGGACTGTTCAAAACCTTAAATTAATTAGGTTTTAGATTTTAGGCTATACAGTGTAACTCAAAAAAGAAACAGAGCTAATTTTCCAATCTAAAAATTATAAGCAGAAAATAATTATTTTGTCCATAATGTTAGCTTGTGGGAGGCGCAGTGGCCTAATGGTTAGGGCGCTTGACTCCGGATCAGACGACTCGGGTTCGAGCCTCTAGCCGGGGCACTGCGTTGTGTTCTTGGGCAAGACACTTTACTCTCACAGTG